>VZTR01016458.1:0-22344 GCA_013400775.1 Chaetops frenatus | reverse complement strand
AAACAAACAAAACCCCACCACCTCTCTCTGTATCAGTGTCTGCTTCCAAATACAAAGAATGGCTCAATTCATAATGAAAGGAGGAACAGGTAATAGGTAAGTGTCTTGTAGGATAGAGGAATTTTGATTTGAGTGTACCATAGAGAACATGGAATCCTTTAGGACTGCTCCTCTGCTTTCCTCATTTCTTTTATTTTTCCCATGGTTTCCATTTTCTTTAACTACTATATTACAGTAATACTTTGATCTTTCATTTTTACTGTTATTTCTGAAAGAAGTTAAATTACATTCTCAAACCCTGGAGCTCATACAATCGCAACAAATGGAGTCAAGGGACTATACTTACATTACGAGAATCCACAGCTGCATACATGATATCCATCCATCCTTTAAATGTAGCCTATAAAAAGAACACAGGTGTTTAGGTCACACTTCTTCTGGAAAATGGCTTGTCAGAAGCATTTTTTAGGCACTGAAGACTAAGTGTTCTTAGTCCTCATCATAAACAGCAGAATGCAATGCTAATAGCTGACTCTTGCCTTCTATTGTATGTTTTATTCATGTACAAGAATTGCAAGCCAATTCTAATATCTGACTATACAGGACACAGCATCCATTAATAACTTTTGTCTATTATGAATAATATCTGATGCAAAAGTTATTTTTTCTGTGCACGAGCATTAGAGGTTTACTTGATACAGATTCAATGCAGCTAAGGTGTATTAGGTTTGAATTACACTTTTTTTTCTCATAGTCAGTTTAGCCTCCAGGCTTTGTGTTATTTCTGTAGAGTCATGGATTTACCCCACACTTCATAATTCAAACCAAGAAGTGACAGACAAAATTTCTTTAAAAAGCCCAACAAAACAAAACAACAAAAAACCCCACAAAACCAAAACCAAACCAAACAAACCAACAAACCCCAACAACCTTTTACTATTACAAGTAAACAACAGACATACAGAAAAAGAAATAGAAATTAAGGACTGGTGACTTACCACTTGGAGTAGAGAAAGGTAACCAAGGCCTACATTGTCAAAGTTGACCTTCACATTCTTCCACCGGGCAGTTTCATTGTTTTGTATGAGCTCTTCACATTGACTAAAGTTGTTGATTTGGCTGATATCAAATCTCTCATCAGTTGTAGTGTTAACACAGTAGTAAAACTTTCCAGCAAATAGATTTACTCCCATGATACTAAAGATCAGCCAGAATATAAGGCAAACAAGAAGCACATTCATAATAGATGGAATTGCTCCTAACAGGGCATTCACCACAACCTGGAGCATGAATGAAACCAAAGAGAGACACTGTAAGAACACAGGCACCAGGATCTTACAAATGCTTCATCAGCCTCTCTCAAATGTAACATGCTATTAGAATTCTAATATCAGTTCTACATTTCAGTTGTTGAGAGTAACAAATCAGAAAAGCAGTATAGAGAAAAGATAAAATGCCAAACTTAATTAGAAGGAAAAAATACAAATAGTAGGTAATGGTAGCTTTAAAGAATGGGAAAAATAAGAACAAACCAGTAAAACAAACTAAAAAAAAAGAGGAAAACCAAGTATTATCAGTGCTTTTTAGAATATTTACTTAATGCATGTCTGGAAAACCACAATAGTTATAATGACTGAATCAAACAAAGCAAATTTTTAATATTACATGTTTACTGGATAAACAAATCCAAGTAAGTTCAAATCTATTTCTGAGCAAATTTCTAATTGAAATTAACTTTGGGTCTTCTTAAAAATAAAACCCAGTGATGTATGTATACTCCTTTAGATGTTTACATATAGAATCAGAAAAGTGGAAATGTTCAAACCAGGAAAGATACTGAGTAGCTGAACACAGCAGAGCTGTTAGTGTTCAGGCAAGTGGCAGATAAAACTTGAAAAAGAGACTTGATTTAATTCCCAACTGAATTTTGGGAAAAATCAGGCTTCAGGAAAGAAAAATGTGAAAATGACTTCATGTATGATCATGAGCAATGATTAAAAACATGCCAGAATGAAAATAAAACACTAAGGAAAATTAAATTTGGGAGAAAGTAGGTCCATTATGAATGAGAATCATCAATTTAATGATGGAATCAATGATGCTAAATTGGTTAATTCCTATTTTAAATCTCTCTTTAAATAAGTCTAAGAATATAAAATTTGTTAAGTATAGACCACTGCTACCAACTTTGCCAAAACATCTGAATCAGATCCTAACACCTTAGTGAAGTTTGCCTTTTTTTCTTTTAGGCAGAACAACAGCTATTACTTTGATGGGCTTGTTTATAATCAATTCACTTAGTTTATAGAATGTAGGTACTAGGGCAGATCCCCTAGCATAATAAACTAATTGTTTCTTTTTGAAATACAAATATGTCGTGAAGGTCTATGAAGTATTTTGGCATTACACTTATATCTGCAACTAAGAGCATCCATAGAATCAATTAATTTTAAAATTAGTCATCCAGATAGATGGGCTTTCATTCCTTTCCCTTTTATAGAACAGAAAATAAACAGTTTGAATGCTGGAAAGGTGATGAACCACCATCATGTGTACAACAAAGTAAAACTGGGCTGAAGGAAAGGAGAAACTCCTGTTTTACTTTCAGGGCCCCTTTCCCACCAAAACACTACTTCTTTTGGGTGATACATACTTTGGACAACATTTGAGACCCTATAGGACTGCAGTGAAATTTTTGTTATATTTAAATTTAGGAGCTGGATCAAATGAGGTTCCTTTCCATGTAATCTACTCCACAACTTTATAAATAAAGTGCAGAATGATTCATGAAGTCCAAATCTTCCATGCTTTTTTGTTTGTTTGTACATTTTTCCACATATTTTAAATCAAATGTTTTAATAAGTGGTTATTCTAGTGGGGAAATTTAAAACAAATCAGAATAGTTTCTTAATCATACTAAAAATCTCCTTAGCAATACCTGTTTCAATTTAATTAGCAAAAATAATATAGAAGTTTATAAGTCAGCAGCTGGGTAGAGAGGATTCCCTAACTGATAGATAAATCTCTTCTATTTCAACAGTGCTGTCTAATGTTGACGAGCTTGTACTCAGCATTGTGAACCACACGACTGTGAAAGTCCATAAGGCATTGTTTGACCTAAGCAAATCAACAGTCTAATAACAATGCTGAATTAGTTTAAATTGGAAATTCATTAATTCACTCATTTTTATGGCAAGTTTGACTGGAATAATAAATGGCAAGATGATTTTTCCCCCAGTTTTGGGATATTTTCCAAATATATTAGTTTTTTTTTTTAATTGAAAGTTATCTCAATTCTTCTACATAAAAAATATAAGTAGATTTCTTAAATGTAATAATATCATCCATCAGGAATGATTATTAAGATATAAAGGGAAATGAAGTGAAAATATTTGTCCTCGAGCTTTCAGTCTCAGTACACCCAAGGAACAGAATTGTTCCTCTTTCTGCTGCAACTGCAGGTCGAGTCATGTCCTTTCTTTAATTGCTGGATTTCTACAGCTGACCTACTTCCTCTGGTATTAGTCCGAGTCCTGAAGCTATAGAGAACTAGCCTGTGATACAAATCATTTAAAGACACTCAAAATTTATGGTTGAGCAGCACTGGAAACACTGATCCCAACACATTCCAGCTTCCACTTTTATGAAGGATGTGAGGAAAGGGGGGTAGGCCTGACAGCAAATGAAAGCATAAAAAGCATAAAAAAGACATCAAACCCTTTGTTTTCTGGTTGAAAAAAAGGGTATTATGTGCCTAGCACCATATAGCAGAGAGTGATTCTGCTTGGGATAGAGCATGGACAGATTAATTATATTCCCACAGGCTATTTGAATGAAGCATCAAGTGCAAATTAAAGTAAAACCTTTTCTAGCAATAACAGTGGTGGGAAGATGCAGGAAAAAATATCACGTTTTTCATAGGGGCATTTTTTTTCCTATTAACTACTAGTTTGGGCAGGCACAAGTCCAAATCCTAGACAACAGTACAGTGAGTTAAAAATTCTATATGTCTTGAAGAGAATTTTCTGCTTGTATACAGGAAATATAGTGCTCAGTGGAAATAAATTTAAGTGTCTATGCAAATATATGCATTGTACTGTCTTGTCATATTTTCTGTTCATACACGATAAACACCAATGGAATGGTTATGTTATGAACAGACATCTTGAATTTCCATAGATAGACCTTAAAATGTTCTCATACTAATCTCTTCAACAAGTAAAGACAATCTTTAGTGTCTTTAAAGACACAAAACTTGGAATTAATTACTTTAAATGAGGCAAAATTCATTACATCCATTGGAATATTTCAATGGTTAATTGCCTAACTAATGAAATTATAGGTCACATTTCTAGTCTTAAGTAATCTAACTTCATCCACTAATTTTTTATTGTATTTTTTGCTAAACTCATAAATCTTTTCCTCATCTGGGTATTGTACAAAGAGATACAGTTGGCAGATCAGGATCAAATCTGTAAGTAAAGTTTACACTAACATGGAAGTCATGGGATTGACACCCATAAACCTTCATGACAAGGTTATTGGTTTTTTCCTTGCACCAATAAAGTGCCACTTAAGCAATCTACTGTGAGTATGAAGTCTGAAATATTTTTATTTTGGGTTGTTTTGCTAATCATTGTCATAAAAACAAACCAACAAACAAACAAACAAACAAAAAAAAAAAAAAACCCCAAACCAACAGTTAATGTGGTTTTAGTGAAATAATACTGATGATTTAGACAGGCCTTACCTCTGACATAAACATCGCAAATTTTCAAATTTGCTTTAGTAAAGATCCAGAAATTTTTTGGAGGCAAATAAATGCTATTCCCTGTTTGAATTTACATTTCATCAAAGCCCATTTCCGTTTTGGTTGAACTCTCCTCTCTTACTTTCCACACACAGAGGGCATGACATTTTCTTCAGAAGCTCACCAATTTGTAGTTGACTTACAAATTAGCTAATCAGCTTATCCCCTGGGGTGCCCAAGAATAGTGACACAGGAGGGAGCTCACACAAGGATCCCTTTTAATTATGGCAGTAGGGTTCCAGTTCAGGTGCATCTGCTGATGCCCACTATGACAGTATGTCCAAGACAGATGGACCCTGAGGGTGTAAGCCAGATGTCTTCCTGTGACTGGAGCTAGAAATATCTACCATATCTGCTTGTTCACTACTACCCCTAAGAGAAACGCTTCTAGAGCTTTCGGGTCACAGCAGAGTACATCAGGTCTTTGTCCATTTCAGTACACTAAAGAAGTGATTTAAATCAACCACTTTGACTTTTCACTGAGACAGACTGAGTGAGCCCTCTTGGGCTGCCAAGGGTCTCAGCTGTGGTAACTGATGCAGTGATAACCAACAGCTGGGGACAGTAACTTCTCAAATATATCAGCAAAATTCTAATATGTTTTCAGGCTTCTTAGTGCTCCATAGATTACAATCGACATTTTAGAATCAATAGGGAAAGCAGCAAGCAAATAGAAATCATAAAACCAGTTCAATCTCTGATATGCTAGAAAAGTTTTCTTAAATAGAATGCAATAATTCTAATATGAAAGAGAGAAGGTATTTTAATAGTGACAATTTACTTATTATCATACAAATTAATTAAAAAACTTTTCTTTCTAAAAGACATTCCCTGGACATTACTGAATACTATGCTAAAAGATATAGACTATGTATGATAGTCTAAACTGCTACAAAATACACATGTGCATGCCTACATGAGTGTATGTGCAAAAACTTTTACGAGGAAGTATTGGAGTTTTTTGTAAACTGTTCTGACTAGAGCAGAATGTGTATTTATAGGATAAATTCAGTAATATTGCATAGATCCATGCAGTTGATAAATCCTTGGGCCCTCCATGAAAATATGAAAAATGGTGAAAGGTCAAGGAGCCTCATTAAGTGTAACAATATGTGCAATAACACATGAATTCATATAAGCAGATGAAGCCTTTTGCTTATATGTTAGTGATAAATGTGAAATATATAGGATGGTAGTGTAGTGCTTCTGCATGGATTGGTCACTGATTATTCTGCATGCATTGTTTCTGTGGATGCATGCATTATTTCAGATTCTTTCACGTGGTCTTACCCTCATCCCTTCAAATCGCGACAAGGCTCTTAGAGGTCTCAAAGCTCTTAGTGTCCTAAGGGATTTAATCGCACCAAGTTCTGAGTAGCCCAAGGCATTAGCTGTTAAGCTAACCAAAGACACCTACACAAAAACAGAAAGGCAATATTGCTCATTCATCTTTATATCCTTCGGATACACATGGTGGGAATGATGTGTGCCCTGAACTTCTCAAGAAGATTCAAGGCTGGACCTCTTTCTCCAGGAAGCCCTCTATAATGCAGAAAAAATTTCATGTCAGACAAAGTAGAATAAAAGTATATTCTAGGTACCTGTTGATGAACTCATGTTGGTAGAATGGTATAAAAGTGCCTTCTATATTCACATAAACCAGTCAACATTTGGTGGGATTTAAAGAAAAATGAAGTCACATGCAAAAACAAAACACCCAAAAGCTGGGACAATTTAGGTCAGGACTTCCCACGATATCTTCAGAACTTGATGAGAATGTAAACGCTCTCAAAAACCACATCCAGACCTTGATTATGGTCAAATGTAACTTTCTAGTGTCCAGAAAATCTTATTCAACAGCCATAGCTACCAGTGCTGTTCAGATTTAACCAGACTAATCAAGACTGAGAACCAACTGTTTGTTAGACAATGGTAGAAGCTTCATTGTTAGGCATATCCACACTTCATTACATTCCCTGTGACTCCTTTAACCACTTCATCGATTCTGGCTTGCATAACGCTGGTTTGGTCTGCAGGCAGATGAGTAAATAAACTAGAATAGCTGTAAAATAAATAATACAATTATCTTTCATCAGTAACCTTTGGAAATGTATTTCTAATAGCCATTGGGAAGGAGTGGCCCTAAAAATTAAAAATAAAATTAATCACCTTCTATTTCTGTCCATTTAATACCCTTCCCTTCCATCCTTCCTGTTCTCTCAATTCCTTCATCTCCAAATTGTTCTTTTTGCTTTTTTTTCCTCAGTCTCATGACTATAGATTAAAAAGAATGCTTAGGATATTAATTATCTTCTTAAAAACTTTCACTCGAGTAAGGTTGACATGGAAAACTAACAAAGCTATTTATAAGGTATTTATAGGGGTCCTAGAAGTAACTAAACCACAGATTATCAAATAAGAGTTAAATATTTGTTGATAAATACAAGATCTACTGGTCATGGCAATTGAGCCAATACATGTTTTACAAAGGTACAGACTCAATCATGAAACATTATATGTGCATATAGTCATGTCTTATCATAGGATTTGCAATGTTGGTCTGGTTAGGGTGTTTTCCAAGCTCTGTGTAGTAAAATCCTCACGACCTATCACAGCAGTTTTAGGGAGATGTTTAGCAATTTCTATAGAATTCTGGTGCTTTATGTGCAAATAGGTGGTTTAAGACATACTCTTAACTTGCATTCCATGGAAATTACATCTGTGGAACTGAGAGATGCCTCTTAACACAGACAGAACTAAGTCAGGCTATAGGGGATGGAAGGGAAATGAATATCTGCTATATGGTCAAAGATCTGTAGTCTTCCATTTATGCTACCTAGTACTTTACATACACTGCTGAGCATGTAGACTTGAAATTACAATGCACTTCTCACTAGGTCTCCTTCAGACAATGTGTATCTGCTCCTTGGTAGTGCAGCTTTGGAAAATCATGTGGGAACCCATTCTAAGGGAGCTCATCTGTGGTTCTCTTCAGAGAGAATGTCTCTTTGAGGTGACCCCCAAGATACAGTAAAAAGTGCAAGGGTACTGAATAGTACAATGAAACTGACTATTCCTAGCAGTATTTTCCTTTCATATGTCACAGAGTAAGTGACAGGACACTTACAGTAATTGACTAGAATATTAGAAACAGTTTAAGAAATTGCTTCCATATACAACAAAAAGTTAAGAGGATGAACAACATCTTTTCTATACCACCAAAAAAAGATAATAAAAAGCATAATTTCCAGAAAGCATTACAACTTCATAAAACTGGAGAATTTCAACAAAACATCTCTAGAGAAATAAGTATATCCAAGTATTTTTTTCCTCTCTGAACAGAATTATAAACCATACCACCACAGCAGTTAAAATGGAGTTTCTGGTGAATAGAACAGAAATCTTTTCCTGAAAACATCATATTCTGATTTTTAAAGCCTGTCATACTGGACATGAAAAATAATACATACATCAACAATCAGGAAGTCCAGCCAGCACCATGCATTAGTGAAATAGGTTTGAAAGCCATAAGCCACCCATTTTAAAAGCATTTCCAGAATGAAGATATAGGTGAAAACTTTATCAGCATATTCCAGCATGGTCTTGATAGTTTTACGTTGCTCTATGTAGATATCTTCAAATGCCTGTGAAAAAATTTTTGAAGATATAATTAAATGTCTTCACAATTGGCAGTGTGGTATAGGAATGGCCAGGAAAAGATTTGAAATGAAAAAATATACATGATGATAAGCCGTATATCTTTCTCCCAAGTCTAACTTTGGCTTTCACTTAATACTTTTCATAAAGCTGGGTCCAACCAATATTCATTTTTCAGCTGAGTTGAACAGCAATACACAAAACTTACTCTAAGACCACTCTTCAAACTTCATTTTAATTTGTTTCCATGGATGCTGTTTGTGTGGCCAGGTTTTGGTAGTGGGGGCAGCTAGAGGGTGGCTTCTGTGGGAAGGTTCTAGAAGCTTCCTCCATGTCCAGCAGAGCCAATGCCAGCCTGGCTCCAGGACAGAACCACCGCTGCCCAAGGCCAAGCCAATCAGGAACGATAGTAACACCCCTGTGACAATATATTTAGGAAGTCAAAAAAAAAAAAAAAAAAAATTACTGCACAGGTGGAATTGCAGGCAGAGAAGAGTGGAGTGAGAATATGTGAGAGGAACAGCTCTGCAGATACCAAGGTCAGTGGAGGAGGAGCAGGAGTTGCTTCAGGCACTGGAGCTGAGATTCCCCTGCAGCCCGTGGTGAAGACCAGGGTGAGGCAGCTGTGCCCCTGCATCCCATGGGGATCCACAGGGATGAAGAGATCCGTCTGCAGCCCCTGGAAGAGCAGGGGCATGCCCGAGAATGGGCTGTGAATTTGTGGGAAATCCATTTTTAAGCATGCTCCTCAAAAGGGACCTGCAGACCCATGGAGAGAGGAGCCCATACTGGAGCTGGTTTCCTGGTAGGATTTGTGATCCTGTGGAGGA
This sequence comes from Chaetops frenatus, assembly GCA_013400775.1. Taxonomy (NCBI): domain Eukaryota; kingdom Metazoa; phylum Chordata; class Aves; order Passeriformes; family Picathartidae; genus Chaetops; species Chaetops frenatus. Next base: position 13,047 of record VZTR01016458.1, on the reverse strand, counting down.
CTGGTGCTGGAGCAGGCTCTTCTTGAAGGCCTGCACCCCATGGAATAGTGACCAGCATTGCAGCAGTTTGTGGAGAACTGTTGCCTGTGGGATGGACTCACATTGGAGAAGTTCATAGAGAACTGTCTCCTGTGGAAGGGACCCCATGGTGGAGCAGGGACTCCTCTCCCTGAGCAGTGACAGAAACAATGTGTGATGAACTGACCATAACACACATTCCCTGTCTCCCTGCACTGCTGGGGTACGATGTGGAGCTGGGAAGGAGATCAGGATGGGGTGAAGATGTTTTTAAGATTTATTTTACTTCTCGTTATCCTGCACTGATTTTGTTAACAATAAATTTAGTTAATAGCCCTAGGCTGAGTCTGTTTTGCCCATCACGGTATTTGGTGGGTGATCTCTCCCTGGCCTTATCTCAACTCATGAACCTTCATTATATTTTCTCTCCCCTGTCCGTGTATGGAGTGGAGTTACAGAGCACGTTTGGTGGGTACCTGGCATCCAGCCAGGGTCTATTCACTACGGATAGCAGGGGCTTATTGACATAAGGATTTCCTTTGTGGGTGTTACAAATTTCTTTTAAACCTATATGAGGGATTTAAAAATGACTCTGTAATACAATATTTTTGAGGAATAATTGAAACCAATCTATGCACACTAACCCACATAGCAATCCTAAACAGAGAACTGTCATGTCAGAAGGAAATGTATACATTGACAGTGAATCACTGTGCATAGAGCCAAGTGTAGCAAGAATATTATATTTTGCCCCTGCTATAAGAAACTAATTACTTCAATACCTACTCAGTGCCCATGAATTAACATCAATCTGTAAAATATCTGATGGAACTGTGCTGTCACCTTCCTCCTCAGTTTGAAAATTTGAGTTGCTGCTGATAAGTTCATAGCTCAGCTGTGTTTTCATTTAAATGTGTATTAAAAACAAAAAGCTATTATCATCAATATGAAGACATGTGAACACCAGTCTGATAGAACTGATTTCTTATTTTCATTAACACTACATTTTGAACTTGCAAAAAAATTTGTTTCACAGCCCACAGGCAAATTCTTACATGTCCTACAATATATGTGAAATACTTGCAGATATGTTTATATTAGAACATTAATTGATTGGATATGAAATTCTAATTTTTTACCCATAGCTATGTGATTAACTGTAATTTTAAATACTTGCTGTTTAAAATCACGACAGTCACAATAGTTCCACACTTAATTTACCAGAGCACCGCTGCTGAGAAGAATCATGAAGACTATGAAGGTCTCAAACCAGTTGTGTTCAACAATTTTATAGCAGGTTTTCCTAAGATTCCACCAGATTTTCCCCTTTCCTTCTTCCACACTGACTTGACAGCATTTAAATCTCCGTACACATCCTAAATGTGGTAATAAATTTTGAGATGTCAGAATAAAGTAAATATTTATTAGGAATCACAATGAATGGTAGATATTTGACTTATTTCAGTGCTACTGCAACAGATCCTTGTAATTCCTCTTTGAGCATTTTTGTTTAGTATTTGAAATTAAAGCTTTGTATCTTCTGTAATACCTTCCAAAGAGAGAGAGAGAACACACAAGAACAATAATACCTTCCAAAGAGAGAGAGAGAACACACAAGAACAATAAATCTATGGCAGTAACTGTGAAGGAGTTACTAATACAAACAGATATCACTAAGCTTCCTTTGATTTTGAATAAAAAGAGAATCCCGCCCAAGTCAACTCAATTAGGTCTATTTATCTTGCCTATATTTTGCTTTGCCTACCTTCTGTAAAACAAGCTTCTGGCTCCAGAACTTCTTCAGGTTCTGCTTCTGGCTGTTCACCTTCTGGAGGTAATCCAATATCAACTGTGCTGCCTTCTGATGAGCTGGATGCATTCAATTTCTGTGAACGAAACCCCCCATAATTATTTTTTTTCAGATTCATTACTTTGAATAGAAGTTAATGTTGGAAATGTATATCAAAATATTTTGAATGTATTCAGTCCTTTGATATTAAAATAACTTCCTATCTACAATCTATAATTCCAAATTGCTCTATTACAGGTGAGGTCACAAGATTAGAAACTACATAATGTGCATTTTCCCTATTGAAAATATTTTGATATTTTCATACCAGGAATTGCTGAACTTACTAGCATATTATTCAGAGCCACACATAAGAATTCTGAAGTGAAATTTCAGCAAGTTAAGAATCGGTGCTTTCCAAATTTTATACTGTTTAATTATTCCAATCATGTGGCTGCATTTTAGATTACACTTGAGATAGCATGTGTTAATACAAATAAATTTCCAACATCATGACCAAACCAACAGCAAGCTGCACAGATGTATTTTCATGTCTCAAGTAAATATTATTCCAGCAAGTCTGTAAAAGTCTAAGTCTAAAAAGCTTGAACATAATTTTTTCATTATTATTGACATGAAAACACACGTTATGAGTTGTATAGGATAATTTAATTATCTTTGTTTCCAAAAGAGCAGCACATTACTTTAGGAGCAGTAGCTAGTATTTTGCATACTCACTTGCCAATGCATTTTCTGAATTTATTGTGCATTTTGAAACTACTTATTACTTTGGTACAGTACACATAGATGTCCAATTACTATAAAAGGCAAAAAAATTTTGAAATACTAAAGTGAAAACAAATGCTTTTAAACAATACTATAATAAAATAATATCACACCAATAAATCATACCAATATTATAATCCCAAACTTTAAAATTATTCTTTCACACCATCATATGATGTTGGCAACAGACAAATATGAGTACTATAATAAGTAAAAGTAGTTTGATTACAGCATTCTATGACTCTTCTAATGTTATCACTATATGGAGTATAACATCAGTAAAATGGCTGCATTGATAAGTAGCTAATCTTATAAAGGGAATGATGTAAGCAGATTTAGAATAGAGTCTATAGGGAATTAATATTAGACAGATATGTTCTATAGTAAGATTAAAGATTTATATTTTTGCTGACACTTAAATCTGAAGTTAGAGGCATTATTCCTTTAAAACATTTCTGAGTAGCTTCAAATTTTATACAGGTTTTTTGTAAAGGAAATGTAAACAGTATTAGTCTGTGGATACAGAACATAACTTGAGACCTTAATGGAATTTTACATAGCAACAAATATTCACTATGTTCTTCAAACAAAAAGAAGATTCATTCCTTTCTCCCCCACTCTGATTCTATTGAATCACACTGACAATATATGGTGTTGTGATTTTGACATAAGCTTAAATTTGATTTTTGTGTACCATGGTTCACTGTAGAACATATTTCAGAAGAAGGCCAAACAAATGAAAACATATTGGAGGGTGTATAATGCACCTAGTTTCAGTGATACCTGCACACCCATTTCATCAATGTCTTTTTGAAAATCCCAGCTTAGACACTCATGTCTCATATTTCTGAATGAGTTTGAACATCTCTTGAGGTAAGGTCCAATGTACAAAGATGCACACTTTTCTGCAAATTATTATTGACAAATTTCACATTGCAATACGTTTGAATTAGAGATAATGCATGGCAGTTTGGTCATTGTGGAATACTGCCTCTAAAACGGAGAAACTGGAAAGTATGGGAGAAATACTGTAGTCCTCAGGTAAGGAACACAGCATTTAAACATCAGTGGAATTAGTTTGAGGAAAGGCCATATATGAAATACCATAAATGCAAGGTACATTAAAAACACTATATATGATGTAAAAAATTATCATTTATTAATACAATACAGTAAATAATTTTTAAACTGAGAAGTGACTATTTTTATTACAGTGTTTTCTTAAAATGTTGCTTGCATCATTCCAATCTGGAGAGCATTTCTAGCAGAATGCTGTAGGAGTAGCAGAGCAAACAAAAATTATGAACTGGCTGAACTGTAAGTTTGAAAGACCTACTGTCCATTCTTTTACAGGAAAATGAAGAGTTCAGTGACTCAGATATTATGCAGTTCATTAAATAAGCACAAGAGGGTAACGAATTCCTGTTACTGAAATTGCTTAAGACTAACAGTTAACTCAACATGGAAGATTAGAGATGACCACCATAAGGAGAGATCACAAACATCAGATAGAAAGGTAAAAAATTATCAATAGAACTGTCAATTATCAGGAACATCAAAAAGACAACTTTATTTATGTGGGGCACTATGTGTGGTGGGGTGTATCTTTCAAGTCTCTTCACTAAAACTCTGATATGCTTCATTTACAGAGCTGTAACAATAATCACAGGAGTTAAACTGAATAGAAAAATCCTAAATTGAATCAACAGCAGTTGATACTTGAAATGTAACAATTAAATGCCTTATCCCACTGAGAACTCAGTTACTCTCCTGCTGATGTAACAGCGTATTTCCTTAGCATGCTGCTGTATTATACCTGAATTTAGCCCCAGCTGTATCAGTATATAAAGAAAAATATTATTAAAATTATTCAATAAATTCTGTCTGTAATAATTCTGCATCATTTGGGAAAGAAGTAAAAATAGAAATTTTCAACAGTATAATTTCTTTTTTCGCTTTTCTTTCTTATTATAACATTGAATTTATTTTATGGCATTATGTAAAATATTTATAAAATTTAGTATGCATTAGAACAGCTAGGAAGATTTTATGATACATCATCTCGAGAATTTATCTAATCAATTAAGTTCAATATGTTAGGAAAACTTCTCACTAACATTCATGTATTTCCACAGCAAACTTATGCTCTGGTATAAAGCAACTGACCCAGGGACCTTGTACTGATTGCCGTGTATTCAACACAACATCACCTGGGAATGGACCATGTTGTTGCTATTATTTTTTGTCCATACCTTAATATATGGGAAGACTTTTTTTAGCAATTACTGTGATTTTCCAGTGTTCACACATTTGGAATCCAGCTGGTTAGCTAGACTACCCCTGACTGCAGACCCTGATAAGCTAGGTATGTAGCATATATCCCAGTTCTTTATAAACATATATGAAAGTTACCTTTGTACCTGGTAAATGGCTCTCTGCTTGTAAGCATTACAAAAACTGGATTTAGGCAATGGTTATTTACTTAATATGTATATAGTTTTTTAAAAAATGAACCTATAGAAACAAGATAATCATCAAACCAAAGCATTACCTTTGATCTAACAGTAAGTCCATTTTAAGCTTTCTGTTATACCATAAATCTAAATTTCAAAAGTATTCAGTCATGCAGATTATAACAGATTTATCAGGATTGAGCACTAGAGATTCTTTGAGAGTTATGAAGATAGAAATTTTCTGAATATATGCTAAGAAAATTATTCTCAGAGAAATCTGCTTTTCAAAACTTTAGAATGTACATACTCCAGTTCCTTTTTTGAAGAAAACAATAAGGGGAAAAAAGTAGTTACATATTTCTAAAGCAGCAGTATCCTGATTATCACAGAGATTTAAGTATCTTTTACATTACATGTACCAACAGCCTTGCCAGTCATGCTTTAGTCAGCAATACAGAACAGTATGAGATACCAATTTTAGTTGAGCTTTCAAGATAGGAAGGCAGCTTGCCTATCAGAGAAGCATTGCAAAAAGCAGCAGCCAAGATTAGGTCAGGAAGTTTTTGATATAATTACTTTCTGAACCTCGACAACATCACGTAGATTCATACAATTCTGCTTCACTTACAGCCAGGCCACTTTTACCTCCTAACATTTCTTTGTTTGTTCCAAAGATGATTATCTGAGAGTAGCTGGATAGCTCTTAGCTTAGCATTTTTAACAAAGCCTGAAATTTCATGATTGGCTAGGATGCCACTAATAGATGTTGAAATCCTAATTTAAGATACTGAAGGAGCAAAGAGTGGGACAGACATAAGCAGGAAGATGGCACCAGGAGAAACCACCATTTTGATTTTGTTTTCAATTTCCTTTCCTCCCAAATAACCTGTGAAAATGCTAAACAATTGAAATGAAATTGTCTTTATTTCCTCAGTGTGTGGATGTCAATATGAAAATGAAATATTCTGTTATATAAATGGCAATATTATATCCAAACTATCCAGTCTTTTCCAGTACACCTATATCACCTAGAAAATCTTCGAAGTGGTAGATATAATTATAATTCCACTGGTGTAATTAAGAGGAATCTGGATGTCGCTCTTTCTAATGCTTATACAGTTAGGCAGAATAACTCTATGAGTTCAAAAAACCAGAACACTGTAAATCAAAGCAAAACAATTTTGGGGTGATTACTGGTTGCAAATACTGCAAAAACCCAGTATCCCTAAATTATAGTCCACTCTGTTCTTTACTGATATTCATTATTCCTTTGATCTACTTATTCATGAGAATTTAATAAATGAAAATATTTGCAAGAAAGTTGTATGAAAGCAAAAGCATTTTAAGTAGCAGTGGAAATATGCTCCAGTGGGAAAAAGCTCTCCCACCAGAAGCTACTTAAAAAGGCTCTTTAATTGATACAAGCAATAGTGAAAGGATATTTCTGAAACAGAGTAAGGGATTGCTGTTTGCAAATATTAATTAAGCTAACTTCAATTAACTGTAACATTAACAATTTAATATCATCCACAATGAATCACAATATGCCAATACAATGTGATCAAGTCACAATACAAAGCTAATATTCTTCAGAGTATCAAAGGATTTTAAACAAAGAATATTTTAAAATCAAAATACATCTTATCAGAATAATTATTCTTTTCAAAATATAAGAGGAAAAGCTCTGGAGCAAGTATATTTTAATTCCACTGATTTACCAAACTGAAAGCAGCAACTGTGGTGTTGTAAATATTACAGCAATGTTTAATTGGTGAGATGTAAATCACACTGAAGCTGGGGAACTTCCAGACCTTTTGATCCAAACTCAGTAGCTTATTTACTAGAATGCTGAACTTTATCTATTACTGATGAGATGAAAATAACTTTAAGTTTCTCAAGGCAGACAAATTTAGATGTTTGGGGAGGTAATCAATTTTTGAGCATAAATTAAAGAGCTATAGTAAGATTGAATTGGGCCACATCTTGCTATCAGTGTTCTCTTTGCACCTAAGTGTGAGTGTAAGTAAGAGCAGAACTGATCTCTGAATGCTTGACCAGCCAAATAATAGTTTGGTATGAATTCTTTTAACCAAATTATGGTCACATGCTTTGACTGCAGAAATTAAATTAGTTTCATGCCTAATGGTGCTTCAAGTACTGCGCATTAATTTCCAAAATAATTAAATGCTTATACGAGTACTAAAGAAAAGCATTTCTAAGAAAAATGTGTGTGAAAAATAAAAACACGACTATGATGAGTTTGCAGGTTACTTCTATTCTAAGTTGAAATACAGCAGTATGAAATTTTCTAAAACAGCTAGCAGCTTTTCATTATCAACACAATTTGTAGATGGACTTAAATATAAATATAAGCTTCTTATGAGAAACATGGCATACGTGTTACATATTCTGTCTTCCCTCAAAACAAAATAAACCCCTTCAAAAACAGAATCCTGAAATCTATATCATCAAGATTGGGAAAGATACATAGCATGCACTGCAAAATATTATTAAAATATATGGAGAGTATTGGAACCACAGAAATCTTGGGGCTGCTGCTCTTGCCTGACCATGCTGTGATGCAAGTCCCGTGGCTCAGCAGGGAGCAGCTGTGCATGTTGGTTCTTATTGCAATGAATGGGACAGGATCATAGCTGAAGAGCATGCAGGCCAGTCAATATCTGCTAAAAGGTGATTAAATAGGATATAGAGAGATGTATAACTTGCTTAGGTAACCTGTGTAAAACTGGTGACACGACGCTCTGCCTCGCTAAAAGGCACCAGAGCTGCCCTCTTGACTGATCCAGCTTGGTTCTACTCCTGTGAGAAGTAAGAATGGTTGGAAACGAAGTTCAGGACACAGCACCTCTGGTTTTTTTTGCGCTGAACATTGCTTAAAGTAAAATATATATTATTCATGTGTCTGCAACAGCATTAGGAGATCCCATTCTTTCCAAAGCATTGAAAAATATTTTGTCATAGGTATATCTTGGTGTTATTGGCCTATAAGTTACATTTAACATAAATTAATTATTACCCGCTATTATGATTATTTTACCTAATTATTATACAGTCATACATGTACTGCAAAATTTTCCATATAAACCATCCCAACAGTACTTAAGAACCTAAAATGGAAAAAATATATTATAGATTCTACACTAAATAGCAGTACTGCAACTCAGATGCACAGACCTTTATTTATAGGACACTGAACTCAGCACAGTGGTCCCACAATTATTAATGGCTTACTTCCATGATCAAGTTTTATTTAGTATTTGTTCTCTAATTCCCTTATTATACTGTATTCACCCACTGACATTCTTATGGACATAGGGTTTTTATAATTAAATTTATTTTAGGTTTCAGTAACTTTCTAGAAAATTCCTTGTTAATTCACACCTACTAAGCATGTACAACATTATATATTTTGTTTCTACAAAGGCATAATCTCATTACGATTTCTGTCAAACTACTGGAAGATACATCTGTTATAATATAGAATTCACCAAACATTAACATGCTTAATTAAAACTTACTAATAAATAATAATTATTTTGTTGGGATTCAGCTTACTGTGCTATACAACAGTGAATACATGTACTTGGTTGTAGACACAGAAGCAAGCAGAAGCACACAGACACACACTCATCAGCATCTGGCTATCTGGTGCAGTGTTCTCACAGCACCTCTATGCCTCAGCTGCCTTTTATCTGCAAATCTACTAATTGAACACAGTTTGATGGCAGTTCCTGACTTTGATTTTTTCATTTTTGGTCTAAGCAATGAAGTGACTGGCAGATCAACTCGGCAACAGCAGTGTCATATAAATATGAAAACATGAGAGGCCAGAAATGCAAGGCACATTATAGCATGGCAAAAAAGAAGAAGCCTCGTAAAAAAGCCATTTGTAGTCAATTTTTTAATTTTAAAGATGCCTTCTTTTCCTATGGATCATTTTCATTACAAGAGTGTTGGTCATCTGACTAATAAGCCATCATCCACTATATCAAAAGCCATGGTCGTTAAGAGTATCTAGTGAAGAGCAAGAATTAGGATTAAGATTTTAACACTATTGTGTCACATTTCTGTGACTCAGATCTACTGGAAATTTAGGCACTTGTATAAGAAATATGCTCACAATCTTTGCTTACTGCTGTGTCTCTCCTGAAAATCCCTGAAAATTATAAACATTCCCTTCAATTTTTCACCTTCAGCATCTGCATTAGTAAGAACTTTTGGCCCCAGATATGCTCATCAGAGTTTAAGAATTGGCCAGTCAAAACTGCTTGGCACCAGCTCATCCTTGACTGAATATGCATTTCTTTGTCTTATCACCCAACCAGTCTGCAGCTCCTGAAGCACAACAGCATTAAGTGCCTCCAAGAATGCAATGAAGACACTGTTTTCTTTTCATTATGGTAGGTGGAGTGGAAAGCCTTTATTCTATGGTGGAAGCTTAATGACTGGAGTTCATGTCTCAAATGTGGGACAATCCACTTTAAAACTTTTCCTATAGGAAGTCAGTGTTTTTGTCATTAGGGTCCTAATCCCAAGAAAGATTTGGCCAATGAAAACATTCAGCAGTCACATCATCCAGTTATACAGTGAAGTAAGAGATGCAGCACTGTCATACTCAGCCCTGCTAACCACCAGCACAGAGGTTTGTATAAAGCTCATCCTCCACCTCTCCTACTGACATAGTGCTCTTGTGCAGTGAAGAACAGAAAACTGAAGGTTAAACTACAAGTGATTTGTTCTACACCCAGGTACTGGTTTTGAAGAGTAAGATAAATATTAATACAATCAATCTGAAAAAAAGAAATATTTGTATAAGAATAATAAAGACATTTGTGATAAGAAAATACGACTAAATGTGTAAAGCAGTTGGTACAAAAAAGGATCTCAGGCAGAAAAATTACTAGAATCTTACCCATATTTATACCCTCGGATTCAAGTAAAAGAAAATCACTAATGAAAGCCTTTATGTTAGTTTATGTCTACCCCACAGCATGCAATACTGTTCAAAAATACCCATGCTAATGCTGAATGAACTAGCATCAGAACTAAGCATTGCACAGACTTACTCCACTTGAGCTGATGTGCCTCCACCACTTTCAGTTGTGCAGGACAAAGCAGTGGGTTAATAATACACACACAATAATAATAACTTGGCATCCACTATAACTCTCAGTGATAGCTTGGATTTATCCACTTGGCACCACACTGTGCCAGAAAGAGGTACATTTTATTAGTCACAGTAGGTAATAGATTCAAATATCTTAAACCTTGGAAAATAACAATTAATAGTCAAATGAAAGGATCTTATACTAGGATATTAAGCTTTGTAAATTTTTTACCATAGGGCCATCACTTCACTTCTTCAATGGTTCTGCTACCATCAGATGGATTATTAGTGATTTATATGAAATTGTTTAGTGAAGCTAGTCCAGTATTCAAATGTACCTATCTATGATGTATACATATGCATTTTCACTTGATAAAAAAGGTTAAAAATATCAGAATGAACAGTTAAAAAGCAGATAAAAGAATAAACTCTAATGAAATAAGCATGGAGAAATTTGTGTCAGCCATACATGCTTTGTGTGACTTCTGGTATCCAGGGCTATGAAATTGGTTCCTTTGCTTGTAAAGGATTTAACTAAATAAAATAGAAAAAAAATCAATTTTCTAAACAATTTTCTTATGCATCTTGATTATTACTGTAAATGCAATATAGTCCCATATTACAAAACTCACAACGTTACATTAATTAACTTTAAATAACATTCAGAGTTTGTATATGCTGTTGTAAAGGAATTAAAGAAATATCTGAATTCAACACTAGTAGCCTCAGGAAAAAAAAAAAAAAAAGAAAAGCATCAAAGTATTTTGGAAATAGAAATAGGTTTACCTCTTTGCTCTCTTCCAGGTCTGATTCACTGCTGAACTCCTCTGTGTTTAAATTTTCAAAATCTGATTCTCCAACAGCAATGGGCACTGTCACGGTGAGACTTGGGTTGTTTATGAATGACATGTAATCACTTTCATCAACAACATATTTTTCCACACTGCTGCCTATGCCACTGGTAGTTCCATTCCCATCTTTGAGATAGGCAAGGTTTTTACCTATGTCTACTATTGTATGGTTGGAAATACAGCTGTCTTTTTTATTGTTTAGGTCTTCAAGAGGTTTGATTTCATCTAAGACTTTCTGTTTTCTAACAAAGGCTTTTTGAATGAATTCACGCACTTTTCTCTTCACATAATCGATGCCTTTCTGAATCCTTGCCACAGCGATCTGGAGATTGTTCATTTCATTATCATCGTCTGTAGCAGCAAGGTTGTCTGAACTAAATGAGCTCAGCAGCAAGGCCAGAAATAAGTTGAGTACCTGAAAGAAAATAAGAAAAAAAATTACTCTTAGTTTTAAGTCATAAAAGAAATGTCATTATGAGTTTTTCCATATGAGATAATTTTTGTTTCACAGCTAACACTTTATTTCAATGCACCTTCCTGCTATTCTTTTCAGTTCATAATCCCTGTCCCCAACATTTTATTATCTTGCCAAAAGCACTTTTAGCTGATTTAACTTCACTAATACAGGTGAAAATTTGATCTGTTCCTTGACTGTCTCCTCCACAATGGTGGTGGTGCAGGTCTGCTCCTCAAAATGGAGAATGACATAAGGAGGCAGAGTACAACATAACAATTAATGCAAGCTGCATCCACTGTTGTATTCCATGGGAATGTAGGTAAATGCCAGTCTTCTACAGTTCAACAGACCATAGCTCTAGCTAATCCAATTCAGAATACAGTAAAATTTTGTATTTGGCAAGTATATATGAGTCTATCTGGGTTTTGGGCAGAAACACTAGCTAAGAGATAAAGAGTCCACAGATGTGATACACCTCAATTTCAATAACTTATTTCAGACTTTCTTGCATAACATTTTATAAACATACAAGAAAAATTTGGATTGTATGCAATTATGATAGACCATATGCCAAACTGATAAAAATAATTTAATTAAAAATCAGTTCTTCCTGTTGAAACTTGCAGAATATTTTATAAGATATGCCACAGGACTTACATTAGTCTGGTGAGACTTGGTAGTGATGATTGTGGATAAGCATATTAATAAAATCTGTGGATCATACCAAAAAGAGAAAGGATGCCAGCACTCAAGGAGAAAGAACTACAATTAAACATAACCATGGCTTGTGGCAAATTGGTGAAATGATTTTAAATCAATATGGTATTTAATTCTGAAGTACTGTTATGGAAAGGATTGTTAAGAAAAATTAAAAGTATATATACAGAAGGTGTGAAAGCTTGCAAGGTGGAAGCACTGCAGAAAGGGGAACTGAGGCTGCATCAGGAAAGCAATGCTGGTACAGAAATTTCATGTGTCATTTGGGGATGTACTACACGGAATGCTGAGTGTAAGAAATGGAAGTATCATTATTCCACATTATCCAGTACTTGTGTCTTTATTCAAAATGCTGCTTGGGAGTAATTCAGAGGCCAGCAGCAAAAGGGATAAGCCATTCACAAATCATCACTTATGAAAAAAATTGAAGAGTTCGGCTTGTTTTGTTTCACAGAGGAATGACTGAGAGTAGGAACAGTAAGCTTTTAAGTATTATAAATGCTGTCATAAAGACCAACAGTCTTCCATCAATATTGAGACAGTTTTCTTAGCTGCAAAAGGTGATTTAAATTAGATGTTTTTTTAAAAGGCACTCTTAACTGTAAGCATAATTCAGCACTGATCTTACTAAAGAGGTTATAAACTTACTGAGATTTAAAAGAAAAAGTAGACAAAATAAATAATCAAGGTATATTTGAACCTGGTTTACAGAAAGGGCAAGTGAATTACATGATTTCCTAAAGTCCTTCTCTAGTCTTCATTTTTGATTTCTAAATCATGAAACACAGGAAATATGTCCTAAGAGTTTTAAAAAATCCCCACTGGTTACATACCACTAGGTTTCCAAT
>VZTR01016456.1:1660-33334 GCA_013400775.1 Chaetops frenatus | reverse complement strand
TTACATACATTACTTCAAAATTAATAATGAAAACCTACATCAGAGATTAAGCTAGCATGTGTTTAACAGATCCTTAAAAATGTTTGAGAATAATTGTCTTCTCCGTTGTGAATATAAACAGATATATAGTCTAAACCTTTTTGTGCTAGGAAAGTCAGTCAACTAAATGGCATTTGTGAAGATCAGCTCAGAAACTGTAAGTACTGCAACTGCATATTTGCACAGTGCATACCAGAGTGGACCCTAATATCACCTGCAGCCTCTAAACACTACTGTACTATTGCCCTTAATAGTAATAACAACAACATTCATCTTATTGGATACAGCAGTTCTTATTTTTGTACCCACAGTACAGCTTTAAAATTTTTCAAGGCACTTTCAGAGGTACTTTTTCTGAAAGATAAAAAAAAATCCCAAGTGTTTAACTATAATCACTATTGGGAAAATACATTAGTAATGTACACTTTAGAGCACTTCTGAAAAGCTACACTCCTAATACCAGGTAAATGATATATGTTTTAGAAACACTTATGAATGCCTATTCACTTATTAGTCTGGCATGGCCTCAAAACTGTATTGGCTAAACAATAGTGCTTCCATCATGGTTTTGTGTATGGTCAATGAAGTAAACAATATGCATTTTTTAAAAACGCTTGAATGCATGCTTACACAGCAGTTTATTCAGATCCATTATGGACATCCAAGTAAATAAATGTTCCAAAGTCCATAACTATATATTTTGTAAATACAGTGCTGCTAGTTTCTGCAGAATAAATAACAGGCACTGTAACAATACCACATGCACAGGGGTTTATCCAACAATTTACTTCACCACAAAACAGATCTCGCAACCTCTCACTGGCAATTTCCCTGCCCCCCATCATTTCTTTGTTTTGTTTTTAAAGAAAGGTGCTAAAGGGGAGAACATTACCTTTCAAGAAGCTGTTGCTTTTCGAGAATGCACAACCATTATGAGAAGAAATAACACGAAAGGGAACATTTTTCTTGAGAATCCCTGTAAAACTATAGGTCCTTTTTCAATCTCACCACCTTACTTCGACCACCAGCTGACTTAGGCGAGTTCTGCAGTTTAGAACCACAGTTTTACATTAATGGCATTTGCTGCTCTGAGCAATTCCTCAGTAAACATTCAGGAAGGATTTTGGATCTAAGTACAAACACCAAAGGAGAGCAAGTTCTTTAATAATTTGATGCATAGCTATATGTGGATAAGAGCTTGCCTTTCGCAGCCATCCTGAGAGCTCTTTAACCTTTATTCTTCTTTCATTCATGTTTTAGGAGGGCTAGCAGGACGAATGATACCCTAGGAATGCAGGAAATAACTACTGATCAGATTTGCAAATAGATAAAGGGATAAGATTAGTATCTCCTATCTGTTTTGTAAGAAGCTGGGAGCCATTAAAGGATGAAAAATTGATTTTGGCCACAATCTGTGCCACAGTGACAAAAAAAAAAATGTCCCAATTAATTCTTCACAGGCTTTGAAGTGAATTAAAGGTATGGATAGAGGGGAACAAAAAACAGGGAGAGAGCCTAATCAAGAAGGGTTCTTCAGTAAAAGCCCAAGACAGTAAGTTAGATTTTTTTGAGTGTATCAGGATATCCCATAGATATTTAAGATAGGCTTTAAACAGTCAAAATAGACAGACAAACTAAGTCTTTTGACTTTTAGATGAACTTTTGTTCCACATGGACCCCTAAAATGATGATTTTCCAGGGCCTATGGCAGACTAGTTTCGGGGAACAAAAAAAATCTTAATCTCTCAGGGATGACAGAGGATTCTATATTCCAAGCAGCCTGTAAATTTGCAGCAGTCTGATGATATATGTACATGACACCCTTGCAAGTATTGAAATTAAATTAAAAATAATGAACTACTTAAAGTCTATTCATGGATATTCCTGACAGAATCTACGTGGGCTTGGGAGAAAGGAAAATTTGCTAAATTCATAATTTCACTTAGGAACAGTTTGCTCAGTGTATGACCCATTTAAATGTTTTAAAATGTACATTTTTTGTCACTTTTACTCCTTTTTAGTCTTCAAAGAGCCATTAAAATCACTTTTTAAAGGTCCAACAAAAGAGCTAAATGAATACAAAGGTGACACCCTTGATTTCAGAAAGGCTCTGTACTCACCAGTGTACAAAAGCCTAAGTATGATGACTTCAGTCTCATTCCAGGCCTGCTAAGGTAGGAAGGATTACAGATAAACTGGTTTTATGATACATGAACATCCTACATCCTCAATTGCATAGTGTCTTTTCTTGCTGCTCTGTTGGGAAATACAACACAAGACCTGCTTTGTTGACAATAGACTTGTTACTGTAATCCACATTTTGTAAGTATAGGAGAAGAATATTTAAGAGTTTTAGAAGCAGTAGAACATCCTAGGAAGTTTTCAGAACAAAATAAAAACATTAAATTAGTCCATAAATCTATCTTCAATGCAGCAAGAAATTGAGATGTGTTTATCTTTTTTATTACCATATTATTTTACCCATTTAATTTATCTAATTTCTTTTGGGATCTTGCCAATATATATAAATACCTGGTTGAAAAGTGCAAAGCAGACAGAGCCAGGTCGCTTTTCAGTGGTGCACTGTGACAAAACAGGAGGCAGTGAGCACAAAGTGAGAAAGAGTTCCTCTGATCAGGGAGCACTTTTTGACTCTGAGGATGGCTGAGGTTGCTCAAGGAAGTTGTGGACTTTTGCTCCTGAGAAATATTCAAAGGCCATGGGGACGTGGTCCTGGGCAACCAGCTCTAGGTGGCCCTGCTTGAACTGCACTGGACTAGATGGCCTCCAGTCGTCCTCCCAACCTACACCATTCTGAGATTCTGTACAAGCTATTTATTCCAACTGATTTGTTTCAAATTGTTCATTCCTGTCTCAAAGTCACATAATTTTCATACAAATTGTGTGTCTCATAAATTTTTATGAATAATATTTTAATCCACAAGGAAATAAAATTCTTTCTCTGTTCTTTTATATTTTTTTGTATGATCTAAAGAGATAAACTTAATGGCTATGAATTCCTTATCTCTGAAAAAAGATTTACTAATGTTATTTTTCTGGGGTTTTTTCAAATTCTAAAACTTCCCTTGAATTTTGGTAATTGCATCAGACAATGAATGACTGAGACCTACTATACAATCCCTCATGAGAGATTTTTAATCCTAGATTTTATTAAATAGGAGCATTAGTAGTATTTAATTCAGATTAGTGTAAAACTTTATAATACAACAATTAATCAAGAATAGTTAATTTTGAATATACTCGTTCCTATACCAGTAAAACCAAATTGTGGTCTGATTGGTGTTTAATTTTAAACAATTGCTCATATGTTTTGTCTTACTGGTGTTTTCACAAGTCTTTTAGTTCCATGAAACCACTAAGGGATTTTTTAAAGTGGTTGTGTTATCTAATATCGTGTGAGAAGGAAGGTTATTGTCCCATTTTGATGTATTGTAAAACTGGAAGTGCAGTCACTGCATCCTGCACTGTGGGCTGTGTAAGAGGAGATCATCAGATCATGACTAAAATCATAGAATATCCTGGGCTGGGAGGGACCCATAAGGATCATCCAAGTCCAGCTCCTGGCCCTGCACAGGAGAGTCCCAGGAATCACAGCCTGTGCCTCAGAGAGTTGTCCAAACACTCCTGGAACTCTGGCAGCCTTGGTAACCTAGTGCAGGGAGCTGGCAGCCATACATTTGTTCTACTGGGCTTTAAGGATTAGAAAGTCAGCTAGAGAAGAAAGGGGAACATGCAAAATTTTTTAACTTCAACCTAATACACATTGCCTACACCATGATGAAAAATGTTTACAATGCTCTAATTTCACTATGCAGAGAAAGAGATGAGATGAGGTATGAGATATGAGATAGATATGAGATATGAGTTGATCTCAAGAGTTTTCTTGCTGGCTATGACTGCTCTCAACATAAGTTTAACACCCAGCAGAAAAAGCTCCATTTAATTTGTAGAAATGATGAAGTCACAAGAGAACCCTCAAATTTTTTACCTCTTTCTCTCTGCAAAACAAAAGCAAAGTTTTCTTCGAAGAATAAACCAGAATAGCCCTAAAAGATTTTACAACCACTTGCTTCCTGCTAACACTGTCTCTAGGTTCTATCAGAAAATGCCCTCCTACCCTTCCCCAGCTGTTTTTCATCTCCTCTTATAGAAGGACACTGTAGTAAAACATTTAGCAGACATAAATTAAGCACCCTTTTGCATCATCTGTTCTGCATGGATGCAATAACAAGCAAGTTACTGAAAATTAACTAAGTTGGAAGAAAATACATTGCTTTTCAAAAAATTCTGGGAAATTTCTTTCCTTTTATTTTTTTTAATTGGTAATAAGTGTAACACATGGACTTTGAAAGCAAACATTTTCAATTTCTTATACCTGGCTAAAAAGCAGGCTGGTCTTTGCATTTTTCACTTTTTTGACTGCATTTAATAAAAGGACATCCAAGGGATAGGACTGAGTGTAATTTGAGAAGTTTATTTCTTATTTTCCTATCAGGGATTGAAAACACTGCTGTTGTCAGATGAACTAAAGTCTGCTCTTCACCACTCCCACCCCTGTGCAGAGCTAGGAACCCAGAAACTGCTTGTCATCTAAAGATAACTGTAAGAGGCCATAGTTAAGACATTTAATAATCTTTTAAAATGTTTTCCTATAATTCATCTTGAATGTTTATTCACCAGTTTTTGCACCAGCCTTTTTTTCTGTCCATTTTCTTGTCATATGATGGCTTATTAGTTGTTCAGAAACCGTATTTTAAGGATAATGGGAATACTTCTACTGACATGCAGAGATACTCAAGATTTTATTAAGTATTTATATTTTTATCTGTTTATTAAGCATTTTCTGAACTCCTGAAGTGCCTATCCAAACCAAATTTCAAGTAAAGTCATGTAGCATATCTACTGGTTTAAAAATACACACAGTAAAAGATTTAAGAGATATACAGTAAAAGACATAAGAGAAACTACTGGAAGAACATGATGTTTCTTTAAGGCATATCATCTATTACTGAAGATAACAAACTATTAGCAGTAAACTGTGTTATTACAGCTATAATAGGTGGAAAAAAATCCATGGTAGAGGAAGAAATGCAGAGACCTGAAAGTTATAAAGATCAATAGATAAGCAGAATGTTACATGATAGCTGAAATGAGATCCTCTGAGAAATTAATTTTTTGCCATAATATGCCAGCAAACCTATGTGATTTGAGGCTAACTTTATAAGTTTAGACTCAAGATAAATTGCAATAATTTTATTGCTGGTAAACAGCAAATGACAGTACCATCCTCAGACTTGGCTGCTGATTTGGGAGGTATCTTACAAAAAACTCCTCCTCCACAGACTTCTTCCCACTGTTAGAAACAAAATAAATATAATAAAGAGTATTTCCTGTAGCAACCTAGAACATTACCTACTCTGGATATCTGTCTTTTCTTCCTCAGCTTTTAGTGAACTGTGAAAAATATATAAATTTTAAAAATCACGTCTTCTTTTAGGAGTGGCCACCAATCTTATACAGGTACAATCACAGACACTTTAAGTAGGATTTTATTGTATCTATTAAATCAATCCCATAGAAGAGGCTAAACAACAAAAAACAAACAAACAAACAAAAAGAACCCCCAAACCACCAGAAGAAAACGCAGAAAACAAAACAACCAAACAAACCTTGGGTCTGAACATATGGTTTTCAGATGTCATTTGCCACACACTTGCTTTTTTGTATTTTGCTTTAGTAATTACAGCATTGCACTTCCTGCCATGGGTACAAGCATCTCTGGTCAAATTTTAAGGTGTCCAAAAAGCAGAGAAAGAGACTTTATTCTGTTTTGAAGACATGGTGTATCTGATATACCTCTGATGTGGAGTCACTGCAGACATGACTGATGCATTCTTGTGCCATAAATCCAGTGCACATCAGTCTTGCTGTGCATATAAACACTTTCTGTCTCTGGCTTCCCAGGAAAGGGAAACACTGCTCTGGAAAGGTAAAATGATGGCTAGTATGTTAGTCTGAGAAACTGAGATTATAATTTGTAGTACACAAATAGATCGATAAGAGTGCAAAACTGAAAGCTAGAAAAGAATCTTTAGAAGTCAATACCTCGGAATACCAAGCTATGAAAGAAAAGACAAAGTCAACAGAAACTTGATTTTGGTCTTACAAGTTGGAAAATGTGCTCACATTCAGATAATTAAGATAAGTAGTCAAAATTACCTATCCAGGAACAGTACAATTTAGAAATCAAAGCAAGACCCTTCTATTAAATGAATTGATTTCATGTTTAAAATGTGCAGTAAAGCAACTGAACTTATTTTTTCATTTTGGAAAATGAAGGAGCTTCAAGTATTTAAAAGTTGTAAGACAGAGTTTTGTGTATATTTAGATTTCTCTTTATTCTTCCTTTGAAACCCTTTATAAAAATCTCACTGTTTCAAGATGCTCTTCTTTATTTTCCTTCCACTGATTTACTGTGTAGACATGTAGTCCTCCTTGCTCCTTTTCTCTGTCTTTCCCAAGTGGAGAAGCACAATTGGAAAGAAAGGCAGAAAGAGAAATCTATTAACAGCTGGCTCTGCCCTAGTCTTGGCCTTTACATAGAATTAGTGCAGCATATGGCCTCAGATAAGAGCAATGCATTTGAGCAGGGTCTGACTGACAACATTACCTCTAGGTATGCCTGTGAGTGGCCTGAACACACCTGAGTGCATCACTGGATCTGTGCTTTGCTCCTTAAAGCATGAGAGCCTCTCATCTTTCAATTTGGTTAGGGCATCCTTGTGGAGTCTACAACAGCAGCAGACTTTGGGAGGGCAGGCACCCAAAAAGGGAAGCCCACCTAGTTTAGAACCTGCTTGTTGAAATTAGGAAAAACTTGCTAAAGATTCACTTGGAGGAAAGGAACAGCTCATACTTGCACTCATTCACTAAGGTCTGAATTGCTGCACAAAATACAACATGGAAATGTATCAGACATATAAGTGGTAATTCCTGAAACACTGAATGAGCTCTCTGACTCACACAAGTAGGCAAAGAACTGACACCAAGATACACCTGCTTTTCTGCTTTTTCCTAGATGTTTGACAGCTATCCCTCCTCTGACATAGCCTTTGATCACAGTCAGCAAAAGGGGTGCTGCTCTCAGCAACTTCCAGTCACAATCTTAGTGTGAGCCCAGTCTCAAAGGGTGTTTAAATTAACTAAACTGAGGCAGCTGGGGCATAGCCATGCATTCTCTTTTGTCTTCTGTTACAAAAACCATAACCTTGGCTAAGGGAATGAGCTAGCAATAGAAAAATAGCTACAGAAAGATTCAGCAAATGTCATTTGCTAGACGTCCTAGGCCTACCATAGGATATTTTTTTCATGTTGGTTCAGAGTTTGCTTAAACTTTTAAAAGAACATATTTTTAATTGATGGAAATATGATTCCTATGCAAGCATGCCAGTACATCCAATATTGCCAAATAGAGTGCTAGCAATCTGAAAACTTCAGACTTTGCTATTGTTATCACTCAGCAGCTGCTGCATTTGGTCTTATCTGTTCACAAAAACCAACTAAAAAGGCTTCTTGATTTTTTTTTCCTAGATTAGATGCCCTTTTCTTCCACCTGTAGTCTTCACAATTAAAACTACATGAGGTCCTCTTATTTTCTATGGAGTATCATGAAGATATTATCTTTCATATAAGAATTTACACATGGGGAGATGCTTTCTCTATTGTTCCTCAAATAAAGTTCTAACAACTTTTGAATGACACAGACAGAACTACAAAGAGTATCTTAATGTTTACTTAAAAGAAGTATGGCTAGATCTATAGAAAATGTATTACTAGACCAATTATAAACAAACAAAAAAAACCCATGTATTTTTCTTTTTCCTGACAAATTTACATAAAGTTAAGTGAAAACTAATTTGCCCTTTCTACAGTGCTGAATTGATTGGATAATGGTTAAACTTCCCAAAGGATGAAACCATTCCTCTTTGCATGCTGATTAGTCCGACAGGAATTTATTGACAGTTCATGTATATATTAACACACAAACTCCTGTCATTTCTATTAATTCAATGTGGAAAATATATTTTTAGCAGAGACTCAGATTTCATGTTTATAACTTGACAAATTAGTTTAGTGCTGCTGTGGAGATAGAATCAAACTGCTGTGTTTACACTATGTTGCCTCTTCAACTATGACTATATAAAAACAGCATTTACTAAAGGAAATGGAAATTCACTTTAGACATGAATACTCTGCTCAAGTAAAAGTTCTGGAATTTAAGAAGCACTTAGTTGCTGCATTAGGCCATTTAGGATGTTTCAGCGTCTCAATTGACTGTAATACCAATCTGCTCAAGTGCCCTGTTAATGACCTTCCATCTCACAGCAAGCTCAGGAATTCAGTGTTTATACTTTTCTCTTTTTTTTGTAACTATACCATGAACAGACTGAAGGACAGATCCTTCTTTCTCTCACTACTGTGGCAGAAGTATGTAAATTGTTATCACTTCAAACAAAAAAACCTCTGACCTTCCTGCACCTTAATGAAAATTATCAGTGGCAAAAATTAGAAAAAGGGAACCATTTCAAACAGGGTGTTAAACATAAAGAAACATAGAGTTTTAAACGTTGATTCTAAATTTAAAATAAAAAAAAATTGTACACATTAACTCCCATGTTGCAGCATGAAACATTCTTAGCTGTGTGTTATTGTTCTAAATGAATACCTGCAACACAGTAATATGTATCTAGACTGAGAACACCACTACCATTTCTCAAAACACTCCCTAGAATTTTAATATAACTAGTAAGAAATGTAAGATATATATAGGGAGAGAGGGTTGGATCTGTGCCACTGATCTAGCTTCACTGCAGTCAAAAATATGAGTCATTTTCACAAACTTAATATAAGATCCAGATTATCTGCTATGTTAGCAAACCTGAATACTTAATCATCTACCCTGCCATGTCTTCACTTCACCAAATGGACTAAGAGCATGAGAAAACCTCCTTGAATGATATCACTAGCATTTGTCTGTGTTGTTTACATTTTATTGTGGCAGACTAGTAAAAATTTGAGTTAGAGTATTTTGTAAATTACTAAAGCCAAATTTTGTTTTTTCATTTTTCTTCACAACCCTAAAAATAAGACTATCTACAAATACTTACTTACTTGTCTACTCTTTTTTCCACCAAAAAGCAACAGGATCCTTTGTGATTTCTTATCTATATACGTTTTCTAAATTATCATGAAAAAACTATTAACAAAAAAAAATCTCTGATTCTTCCAAATTATTCTAAAAGCTGAGCACTAATTATGGAGAGCAATAAAGAATTTAGAAAGTAGTTGCTCCTAAACTCCCCCCAGCAGAAATTTGAGAATGTAAAACACTTGGCTTGCTTTAAAGTTCTAGTTTTGCACATCCAGGAAAGTAATCGATGCCCCTGAAAGACACAAATTCTTTTAGGATATCCATTCTTAAAAAGCTCAGTAGGCTGTGGGAACAGTACCTGTCCTAGGATGGCAGCTATACCCAGTCCTTCACATGCAATTATGGACAGCTTAGAGCCTTTAGTATGCTGCAACAGGACAATCAGACATATGTAAGCATACAGCTAGAGCCCAAAATTATGGCTGTTAAATGAACATGATTCAGTTTCATTTCCATCTCATTCATAGCATGGATCACATCAGCCAATATGTCTAATTAAATTCTTGGTCCCTTAATAATGTTACATAGCAAATATCTTCACTGAAGTTAGTGGGAATTACATGGCTATAGTCTCTCTGTCCACTCCTCATACTAGAGTCTGACTGGAATGGGAATTATTGTGTTTGTGCATTTATTTTATCAGGAAGAACATGTAGAAAGACTTGGCTAAAAGTAATTAACATTTAGAATACTCCAGTTGAATTAGTTTTCATGTTTTAAAATGCTATTTTCAGGAAAATATTCTATTTTTCTTACTGTTTAATGCACATTCCTTTAAATTTATTGTGAAGAAGCGTATCTATCAAATATTAATACCTCTTGTTACCCAGTTAGTTCATTGAGCCCTAGTCCTCATTTTTAGCCCATTAACAATCCTTAACAATAACCCTGTGTATTTTTTCTCATGTTATATTTTTTTCTACCTTTGCAGAAATGCATTTCCAAAGTGTAGTAAACTGTTAAATTAGGTATCTCTGACGACAACTGGTAAGTCCTCAAGGCAAGATAAGAAAATAAACCATCTGCACTTAAGATGTCTAAGTACTGCTTTTACAAATGGACATTCAATAAATATGGAGTACCTAACCAGAGTCAGTCACCTTGGTTTTAGTGTTATTGCCAAACCTGCAAAGATGGGGTTCCATTCCAGGCAGGGAACGCAGTGAACAAAGTGGACTTGCAATCCAATTAAAACAGAAGCATACAGCAAACCCCTGCAAAAGCAGAAATCTGCATAGAAATAAATTTTCAAGTAAATGCATTGGATCTGTGGACCTTTTTGAGAGTGCCACACAAAGAGCACCATTTCCTGGGCATGGCAGAGGTTAAACCAGCTTTACCAAAGCCTGGCATGCCAGCAGTGTGCCCTGGAGAACCAGCCACTGGCATCAGGCATTTTGCTGTTCACAGAAATGGCACTGGAAGGTGTATCCAACTGAACCTTCTGAACAGCACTGAAGCAACAGACAGGAAGTGGCAGATTTTCTTGTGCAATTTCTTGGCACAGAGAGCCAAGAGCAAGAGAACCTGTAATAGAAAATCAAGGCTGCTGTGATGCAACAGCACCAGCAAAGTATTGCACAAACAGTTGCACTGTTACATGCATCAGCTGGGAGCCTTCTCTAGAAGGAACTTGAAGGGATTTATTTTATTAATAATTAATAATCTTTAATTAATAATCTAGTCCCCTAAGTTTTATGTGTTGAGAAAGACTAGTTTAGAGGGGCAAATGTTCTCCTGGACTGCTTGTAATTTTTGAAATTAGGAACTCGAGCAATAAGTTAATTTAAAATTTAGGATTCTCACTTAAAATGCAACTAAAGCTGCAGCAGTAATATAAACTTTTTTGTCTATTAAGACATTAAACCAGAAAAAATGGTATAAACAAAGTGGGGCTTAGTCAAACATTATATTCAGTGTAGCATTCTTACTATGTGTGTTATAAGAGCAGAAACATCATTTAACACAAATTCCTTCTGCTTGAAATGGAACAGCAATTCTCAGATTCTTGAGACTTTTGAACTTCAGGTGTGTTTAAATTCTATGAAAACTTTCTTAAACAATTGGCTAAGAAACATTTAGTTGAAACATTATTCAGATACCATGCCATCTTCAGATTTTTCCTGTCAATTCTCTTCTTTCCTTATCAGTAAATAGAGGGACAGACTGATCTCAGAGCTGGTTCAGTGGCCTCAGTGTTCCCTTACTTGCAAACCAGACTATGGAGAAAAAAAAGAATGAAGCATAGAAATGTAGTTTCAAGCCTGCTTCTTGTCCAGATTTAGAATTGAAGTATGACTACAGAAAACAACCAGACATAGGATCACTGTTACTGACAGATTCAAAACATTTCTTCATTACAATTTGGAAGGGAGACATTTTGCATTAAAGCTGTTATTTAAAAGAAATTAAAATGTTTGTGATTAGTGTTTCTGTAAAAGAGGAGAAATTTACCTTCTTAGTTCCTTAACTCTTTAGAGACAGCCCCAAAATTCTCATTGCCTCATTTTAAAATCTCAGCTTTAATATTTCAAGACTCCTCCAGAAAAGCAGGGATTTCTTGCTTAGAAATCCCTTGTGTAGAGATCCGTTGCTCCTCATCTTGCAGGGTCTGAAGCCCTGAGTCACCCAGCTCTGTGCCCTTTGGAGATGGAGCACCATAGCAAAGCCTTTAAACCTGAGGAACTCAACTGGACCTTGTTTCCCCAAATCCTAAAAGCCTGGGTTTAGGCTTTTTCTGGTGCTTTTTTTAGCTGGTTTAGGCTGGTTGTTTCGGGTTTAGTTCTTTCTGCTCACTGAAAGAGGCCCACACTGAAGCTGGCATCGGGAAAAGAGCCTGAATATGCAACCAGAGGGACTGGGGACAGGCACCAGGGCAGAGATCACTAACTGGGTTGGGAAAACGCCACAGCAATCTGTCTTCATTTGTAAACCAAAGAACTGAGCTCTTCTTTGCAAGTTTTAGGGATGCATGTGGTGTGGCATGCAAGTATTTCTGGCCTGTAGGAGATAGAGCTCTTTTAAGGTTGTTCACTGGGATGCTTTACAAGGTCATCAATCTTACATTTGCTCCCCATGTCATCGTTGCATTATTCAAGCTTGTTTTGACATGATATTAATTTAGAATTTCAAGCCTTGTGTTTCCATAACATTTATAAAATTATTATCTTCCAGTAACAGTGTCTTCACACAGACCAACTCATGGTGCAAGTACCTACATATCTGACATGTTTCTCCTTGTAGGCTATTTAGAACTTAGCTAACCTTGAACCTTATTATATGCATCTAGTAAGCTCAGAATTTCTGAACAAAAAAAAAAAAAAAACCCAAAAAAAACCAACTACTAACCTTTCCTGGAGGTTAAGAAAATTACTTTTTAACTGAATTGACACCTCTATACAGATTTATATTTCATTTTTCATTTTAAGGCACTACTTCGATGTGAAATGGTTTTGCTATTGTCACTCAAGTATGAAGACTGGGATTCTTTGCTGGTTTCTATGAACACATGTAAGTGACTACTTGAAGCAAATTTTTTCATAGGCAAGGCCTTTCTTCTTCAAAGAAACAAAAACTGAATTGAGAGTGCAAATATAAACTTCCCCACTCACTATTTTACAGAATTATAATAGAAAATTTAAATGCAAGGGAACTTCAGCATGGTTTTTGCAAGCAAAAGAGAAGTTGCTGAAGTTTTTAGAACAAGAGAAAGAATTCTAAGAAAGTGGAAGTATTTACAAGTGTTGCTGCATAAAGAGCATTTATGATGCCTGCAGGAAATTACAATCACTCTCTCATTTAAAAAGAAATAGGTGTAAGATATGTACTGATATCTACTGGCTTTAGAACAACAAATGCATCATATACAATAAATTATAATAGATAAAATGTCCACTTGACATAAAATTACCTTACTACATACTCTTAATTAACCAAAGATTTTTCCTGAATATGACACATCAGAATAAAAATAGAACCATAAAACAAAATCTACATATGAGTATAATGAAATCTGAAGATCTGTCTTTTTTTATATAATGATGCCAGGAAATACTGTGTTGGGGTTTTTTTCCAAAAATGTAGTTTCTGTAAAATAATAATCATTGAAGTGTTTGTTTCCCATAAATGTTCATTACAATTACACAGCTGCACATCTTGAAAAATATTTGTTTACCCCAGTCACTTCCCTCCCTAAAACACCAAAATGCTTTCTAAAAAATATGTTCATTTGAATACGATTCTTAAAAATTACCTGTTTTTTAGAACAACCCCAGACAAGGTATTCTGAATATGATAGGTCAAGGTATAAAAGTCTATTCTGTTTCAAACCAGAAATCTTTTTTTAAGTTTTGAAGTTGACAGACTGAAGAAATTACTCATTTACAGGTGTCTTTAAAAAAATGCATAAAAGTAACATCACCTTCAGTATGACCTTCTATTCAAAAACACAGCCAAAGACACTTCCCAGCAACTTGCAATTAGGCAAAGGAGGCTCTCTGCAGTGATTGCTCTCTGAGCTTCCAGGCTTCAGCCACTCTCCCCATGGGAACACCTGAAACGCTGGGCTTCAGTCTCTGTAGGGCTCCCATTTCATCTCCAGGCCTGGCACAGCACCCACCAAAACTCAGCTGGATGGACTGTAGAGGGACTTGTATTTGTTTTAATTTGGTGCTGTGTCCCCTGCGATGGTGCTGCAGTCAGAGCATCAGTTATCCTGTGGCATTACCCTGTTCCACAGTAACCAGGCAAAACTCCAAGGGACTCCTTGAAAGCTTCAATCAGAATAGTTGTGATAAAAGACATCGATGTGGCCTAATTTACTATTTTGCCTCCAGTGCATAAGATAAGGAAATTAAGACCTAGACTGAAAATCAACAGACATAGAGGGTTTTTTTTCCCTTTCTGTCGTATAAATTGTTAAGAAGCAGAATGTAGGGTGCTTGAGGTCATGAATCATTTATTAGAAACAGGTAATCTGGCTTCTAGATTCAACTTCAATGTGTGCTTTAGAAAAAGGTTACAGCTTCATCAGAAGAGACAGAAGAGTTTCCTTGTATTCATAATCCTCTCTCCGAACCTTCCCCCATTCACAACAATGTCCTCCCTTTAAAATGGGAAACACAACTAAGTAGTCCACTCTATTCAGAGCAGCAAGTCTGAAACAAAACAGGCCCCATGGGGCAGGCTACCCAGGTCATCGGGCTACAGAAGTGTCCTGAATACTTCTCAATCTTTTCTTTAGGAAGTCATGTAGGCAGGTATTTGCTGGACCTGAAATAAGAATCCAAGCCTCCATCACTTTCAATAGCTACCGTTAGTGCCCACTTAGAGGAATTTTATCAGACATTTATCGCTCCAGAAGCGGTGTCATTACTGAACTACAAAGCAAAACGGAAAGCATCTCTTCCTGCTGTGCAGTTAAATCTTTCGTTTTGGTAATACTGCAAGCACACCAAAACACACATTCTGGAAATCTTAATAAAATCTTAATAAACACAGTTAGTTCTTTTAAAAACACTTTTTTTTTCTTTGTAAAAGCAAATGTTAATGACATCAGGCATGGAATAAAATGCACTTGGTTTTGAATTTTGGCAGATAACCTGAAAATCAATTAGTTGCAGTGTTTTAATGTGAATTTTAAAAACTCCGTATATGCATCTACCAAGCTATATTTGTTTTTCATCCATTACTTTTATTTGCCATGTTTGTTACATTTTTATGGCCTTATTTTTTGCTTTCCTCTTCTCAGTATTCCTTTCTAAATTCCGAAGTTTGATTTTACTTAGGATTTCCCTGGTCATTCACAGGTAATATATGCAAACACTTTGTAACCATGAAAATAGTCATGCCATTTTTAACATTTCTTTCTTTCTTTATTTTAAGAAATCAGTTGTATTATTATTATGTGGCAAGTATATTGGTCTTGTGAGAACAGTTTATAAGGCAAACCAAAGGCTGCTGGAATAAATACCAAATATCATGCCTATTCAGAAATGAATTTATTTTAGCTCTGAACAAAAGAGGATTTTTACAGTCATCACATATATTTGCTAGGTGCACATTTTAAGCCATTTGATAAATTTACGTTATCAAGTCTTTGACGAAACACATGAAAGCCCTGTGCTCTCCAGCAACTTATTTCACAGTATGTCACAGAAGTTTGGAGAAGAATTCATTTTGTATTTCTGGAGTCTTTCCAGTTCTAATGTGAGCTGCATTGGTGTGTTTCCTCTGCCCACTAATGAAAATGCAAACTATCTTTGCAGGTTTCAGAAGCTGCTACTTGTGCCATGAAGTAAGTACATCCTTTAGTGCAAATGGAGCAAGAATACTTGTCACACTTCTGCTACAGGCACTGATAACATTTGTAATTGTTAGCCTGTGTTGATTGCTTAACTTTTCCAACCACATCAACGAAATTTCAGGATAAAAGATGATAAATCATGCATCAAGCATGCAAAGTAGCTTCCAATGTCTGATTTTGTAGAGGTTAAAATTACTTTCTTAGTTTCCAATTTTAATTACTTGTGTTATATTGATAGCTAGCCAAAGCGCAGACCTTGACTGTTCATTTTTTAAATTTTTATTCTGCTATCATGCTCAGTCTCAGTAAACCTGAAAAACACTTTCTTTCTATTTTTGTGTATGTCAGACATACATTCACTTTTCACCACAGTACTATCCCAAAGGCACTTATGGCTCAGCATCACTACATCGACCTAAATCAACTTTCATCATGAAAGAACCAATGGAATTCAAATCAACTCACTGCAAAAAATAGTCAATTTGTTGATCTCTGCAAATGTACTGGATACAGGGACTTTAAACGTGTTAATTATTTAAATCTGTGCAGATTGTGCATGCCAGAGTGGGAACTAAGTGAACCACTTTAGGTCTGCTTTCATTTTCTGCATATCTATCCTCATTAAGGGTCTTTACCTGACCCCAACGTAAATTAACCTATCCCCAGAACACCCACCCCCAATACATCTGCCTCAAAAATTAACAAGAATATTGCCACAAGACTCTTCTAACACCCTCTTGGGGTGTGCCTGGCCTGCTTACTTACTTCAGTGCTTGTTATCAAGTCTGTCTTCACTAGTCAGAGCGGTAAGTCTGTCCTTCAGCACAGCTATTAGGAGTTTTACCTTTCCAGAATCCTAGGAAAATAATTAATCCAAAGTTAGCGTGCAGTACTTCTTTTTTCTAGGGTCAGCATTCTCACAGGTCTGAAAAAACACTTGCCAGTTGCTTGAGGTCAACAGTTCAGTCTCGCTCATCCATTCTGCAGTGAGCTGTGAGCCTGCAAGAGCAGAAGTGGGCCTTGTGCTGTCAGCATCTTTTTTACAGAGCTGCTGCTCACCAGGTTGAGCTTCTCCTTTTAAATGCCAGTCATCACAGATTAAGTGTGGAGAGCTACACTATTCTGCTGTAACTTATCTAGGGAAGGAACTGCTTATTGTAATCTATAGCCTTACTACAAGTTATCTGAAATCTCACCCACCATTAAAATTATTCATAAACATTGTTTTATAACTAATTGTCAGAGATTAAAAGAAACTCAAGATAATTTTTACTCCATGTGCTATACACACCTTATTCTTTAACTTGGCCAATTATTACATCAGCAGAATGAGTAGCTGAAATTAGGTCCATCCTGTCTGACAAAGAAAATATGGAAGATTATGCAGTACATGATCAGAGGAGAAAAAAGACAACCGGGAAAAGAAGTTAGGGGCTTTGAAAAGAGGAGTATCTGGGAAAAAATAATATATAAAGTTTTGTGGACTTATGCCTAAGGCGTAGCTCCCAATAAGAGCTTGTGTGAACACGAGCTCAGCACTTGTCATAGCCTCGCTGTGATCTTTGAGTGCAAGCACAAGTCTTTCTTTCATTTATAGTCAAATAATTTAAACATAGATGTCTTGACTGAAGAGAAGTCTGTAAACAACTGTAAGTTAGAAAGGTAGTTCCACATAGATGAGGCTCAGTTTTTTATTGGTCACCCATGTTTGCAGTTTTCATTACTGCTGAGGCTCAGTTTGGGACTCTGGTTTGGGTTTCTTGTAGGCACATATCAGGTGTATACACACACAAACTTGTAGTAATGTCAGCTTTACAAACCAATCATACTTCACTCGAATGAGTTGTTGCTACCACTCAACACCTGCTGGTAATGAAGGCACTCACCCATTACAGCAGCTGTCATTTCAGCTGCATGACCTCTTCCTACCAGCTTTCAGCCACCCAGCTGAGAGGTTTTTTTCACTTGAAACCCCTCAATCTGGTTGGAGGACCATCCAAAGCATCATCAGTTGTCAGCAACCTACAGACAAACAGCAGCTCCCTGAGCCTGCAGGCCTGCACACTTTGCTTTCATCTGACTCTGGGCTTCAGCTACTCCCAATAATTAGCCAACAGAACTGCAGATCACAGCCTAACAAAGCAGCTAAGGCGGTTCAAAGGCCAACTGGCACGCTAAGAGGAAGTCCAGCCATGCACTCCCTCCTCTCTCCTACCACCATCTGACCCCTCAGCAAGTAGGTTAGAAAGCCACCCCAACAAACAAAAGAATGCAGTAATCTTCTCCCCAAACTAGCTGTTGGTAGGATTAAATAAGCATTAGTGCCAGGAGAAGCACAAAGCCAGGCTGGAGAGGAAGGAAGTGGGAACATCCCTTTCAGCGGGGGTTAGCCTTTTCATTGGCCTTATCTGCATTGTCAGGCTGTGGTTGGAGGTGTGTGCTCCAGGGACAACTGAGCAGGCTTAACAGCTTTCTGATGCCAAAAGGAGCAGTCCCATTCTCCTCTGCCTTGCATTCCATCTCTGGCACGCATCTGACCCCCTCAGCAAACTGACTCATTATTCCGACCGAAAGCTTCTTCCTTTATTGGTTGGGATAGTTTACCCGTGGTTTAATGAACTGAATTGGCTCAGAGAGAGGTCAGAGAAACAGCAAGCAACAAAGAGGCAGGGGAAATGCACAGCCCAGAGAAGGGGGGACACAGCATTGTCCTTTCAGCCACAGGCCAGTCAGCTCAGCCATCTCATCCCGCTGCACTCCCAGGCACCCAGCTGGCAGCTGGCCAGCTTTCAGAGGGAACACAAGCCACGAAGGATGTGGTTCTACCTACCCAACCAACAGCTCTTCCTTTTGGGACTAACAGCACCCTTCAGCTTAGCACCTGCCAGTCTTAACAGGGTAAAATTTATTGTCCAGCACACCTCAGCTGAGATATGATGGACTGAGCTTCACCGTATCTGCTGAGACAGCGCAGCTCAAGCTCCATGGCAAAGCCTTCTCCTTCAAGACCTACTTACTCTCTGCAGCCTCCAGTCCCTCGTAGCAGGAGGGTCAGAAGCCCTCCACTGCTGAGAGCCAAAGGAGCTGGCACTGCCCCCATTCTCCCCTCCCAGAGTGGCCTTCCCTCCCTGCAGCACCTCCTGCTCCGCAGCCGTGTTCCCGTTCCCAGCTCCAGCTGCACCTGCCCCCAGCTCCAGGTGCCTGGGGAGAGGGGCTGTGGGGCTGCTCTCTCAGGCCGTGCTCCCTCTGGCACAGAAGGCATGGTCCTTTCTGAGCAGAGACTTCAAACACACATTGCCACCGTTCATTGGCTGGCTCGACTTTTCCTGGGTGGAAAACGCTTTCCAGCTCAGAGCTGACAAACGAACGGGACGGGGAACAAGCACTCTTAGGTGGTGTCCTTTGTCGGGTTTCAAAAGCTGAAGACACTTTTGTAGCAAGTGTTTTTTCATATTAAATATTAAATCTTTTAATTGTGGTACAGAGAAATAGTCATTATGACACTGCAAGTCCCCTTTTCCAGTATTTACAGAACAGAAGATATATTAAATACTATTTCTAGATTACATTTCCATCTTTTGAAGAGGCTAAAAATTGTCATTAAAAAAAGTTAAAGGAAACAGAAAAAAAAATCAATTAATATGCAGATAAGTGAATATCAAGGCCATTATAGATTCTTTCTTAAATACATTTAATAGAAAGCCCTGAAATGAAAGCAAATTAACATTGTGAAAAACAGTTTGAAAATTAAAATATTTTAGTTCTGCAGTAAGTGTAGGAACATATTACGAAGTTAGGCAGCAATCATATGCATAATTAAAGAAGTGATTATATGTATATTTATACCATCAATGCATAATCCTCAATTTGTTTAACATAAAACAGAACATCAAGGAAACGAGAATTTAAATTCCACTTGCTTAATATGGAACATTAAGTACACAAAAAATTGCCTGTAATTTTAAAGTGTATAACTTGAACAAAATTTCAAGGTGGCAAATATTTGAGATGAAGTAATGAGTGAAAAGAAAAGGAAAATATTAATATTATGCTTAATGAAAAGAAGCTTCATTTGTAATAATTAAGGAAGGATACACTCCCATTTCAAATACTTAAAAAGAAAGTAATGCCAATTAGCAAGACATCTCCTCATTTCATACAAACAAGGTAGATATGAGAGCTCTTAAACGTTTACACAGAATTTTTGTCTGGCTCCAGCACATCAGGAAACATGTACAATCATTACCCTTAAACCATAAAAGTCTCTAACAGCAATTATGTCAGAAACATTTGCTTATATTCAGATTCTGTGTTCATTTATTATTTATTCTGTGTTTGTAGTGAGAAACGGGTGATTTGGCACTATGCATTCAAGATGACTCGTACACTGGCTATTAGTTTCTTCCTCCTTTGTGCACTCCTTCCCAAAAGAGGGAAGTCTGAAGTCTGAAGTCTGCAGTGGACTCCCTGTAGAAAGGCATGAAAAGACTGCTTATTCTCAGAGAAGGGTCTCTGCAAGGTGCTCCTGAGGAGCAGCCAGTCTTTCTTCACAGATCAGAGAAGCCATGGTCAAAGATCTGCAATTTTGAGAAAAGGTGATATCTGCTTCCTGCTAAACACTAAACTTCCTGGACCCAAACATAGAGACACCAAATCATTCTTCCTTGAATCTCAGCCAAGGGCTGTAGCAAAGATTATTCCTTCATATTTTTTTCTCACAGAGTGTAGAGCGTACTCATCTATTTTGATAACAGTATTTACAGTGTTTTCTTTTAGCCTCTTTGGAAATGGTACCCAGCTGTCTTGAAGGCAGCCTTTTTTATATTTGATTGGCAGCACTCTCAAGACCAAATATTGAGCTGTTCTCAGGAGTTAGAGAGCTATCACTGTAAATATAATGTTCTGTCTTACCAAGAGTTCTGTGGTTAGTTGGATACCAGAAATAGATATTAGCTCACATTGCCAATGTTGTCTGGTCTTGGCAGGTTAAGGACTCATCCATCATCAAACTTAAAAGTTATTCTAGAACTTTTTGCACCCTTAATTGTGCTGCTCATCTTTCCACTGACTCTTCAGATTTCCTTCTGTGCATAGGTATCTACTATAATGTATTAACAGTCATCTGCTCCTGAGCAGGGAGGAAATACTGTTTTGGACAGAATGTGTGCACCTTCTAATGAAGGAAAACAAAAACAAAAACCAAATAAGTATTTAATTTTTCATTTCCTTATTTTTCAATGTTTGTGTTCAAAAGATGACATACAGTCATGTTAATATCTGAGGGACTGAGATCAGATGAGTATGAAATTTTGGGTTATGCAGCATGTATTAATGTTTGAACTGTAACTTAACATTTAACATTATATGTATTTCCAATATTATCATTTTAATTATTATAGTATCTAAATATTTATTCAAGCCATTACTGTTTGTGCAATAATTTCAGGAAAATGCATTTTAAAGCACTTGTAAAACTATCAAAATACTTCTCCCTTTGTTATTTATAAACGTTGAGGATTTTTAGAATGGTTAATACTATGTATTATAGGAAGAGAATATTTCTATTAATTGCTTACTTAGCATGGAATGTTTCCACTAATTCAAAACTGTTGCTCAAATTAGTCCCTTTGGTTGTCATTAGAACCATGAGACACTGAAAAATCAAAGCTGTAGAGCAAGTCAGTGTCAATGACAGCTGCAAAAATGAGAAGTCAATAGAATTAATAGAAGTATTTTTGTGCAAAGAAATGTTTTTATGCAAACATATAAGCAATGTTAACCAACCAATGTTTGTAAGTAGTAAAATAGGAAATGCCATTTCATGATAAGATTTATAGTCAATCAGTTATTAAAAAAGTTTAAAATTGTTCATCCTCATTTAAAATAATTAGTATTTTAAATATTAAAGAACTGCAGAAATAGGGGGAAAATACTTTGCTTATGCATTGAGTGTTAAAAATATTTTCAAGTCAGCTAATGAGGAAATCTTCTCTGTGCTTTTTATGATGTTCACTTATTAAGTTGTATTAATAATACACTCAATTTCCTGTATGTTATCCTGTGCACATAGGATGAGACTTGACCTGCAGACAATATGCTCCAAAGAATGATACTGCATGTTATGGCTTAAAGATTTTGCCCAGAGCTTGAGTTAGAGCTCTGCTGGTTTCCTTTGGAGAGGGTGCCCACTGCACATCTTTGCTCCTAATATTTTTTCTCTGCTACTGCAGCCTGAAAAAATTTATTTATCCTCAGTTAAAGATCGCTGTAGGTGTTATTACTGTATCCACTTCTCAAATGTCCCATCATTCAGCTATCTGTCCTTAGAAATCACTTATAATAATTATGCACTGCATGATGTGATCTTGGCTAGCAAATATTTGTGGGATTGTACGACCAGTTTTTACAGAAAACAGCCCTAAGATGATCTTAGGAACAGGGAACTCTGGGGCTTGACAGAGTGCTAGAAGCAATTCTAATGAATTAGACTGTTACTAGTCCTCATAACTCCTGCAGATAATAAAGACACTCTTCTCCTTCAGTGCTATTTTAAAGTCTTAGATGAAATTTAAATATTTTGCCTTTCTTCCCTGGGTCCATTCTTTTAGGCTTCATTTCTTTCGAGGAGAAAATTTACAGTCTTGCAAATTAGTAAGTAAATAACTAATTCTAATGCATTCCATTTTGTTAATTGACTATTATTTAATAACGTGAATTACACTTTTACAACACTTCTTTTTGTATTAGTCATCCTTGTGATTTATCTTTTAAGGAAAGATGATCCACATAAGAAGAAACCTCATTACAAGTCTCTCCTATTAAGTCTTTGCTGAGAATTTTATATGCCAATTATGGAGTGTTCAGATTTGCAAATCATGGTCTACCAATGCTTTTACAGCAGTTAGTGAATATCTGTTTGAAGGTTAAAAAAAAAAGTGTTATATAAAATACTTAAATATATACTGAGAGAAAAGAAAAGTTCTTTTAAGTGCTACAATAGTCTTTAAAAACTGTCATGAACCAACCTGTCCTTTAAATCCTACTTATTTTAGAAGTACTATTTAGGATAATCTCAGACTTGACACCTGGATAAGTTATTACCTCATACTAGAGATGTAAAAGACAATTGATTGTCTCAGATTTTTTATTTCTGTTAAGTAAAAGAATTCTCAAAATAATTTTTAAGGAACAAAATGTGTTCAAACTATTGTAAGGTAAAGAAGCGATATTAATTGACATATATTGCAACACTCAATGGGATATAGTGTGAAGTGTTACACTGAGTCTGTGTGAATTTGTTCGTCAGTCCTGTCACTTTAGTTTTAAGATGTGTTATCTGGAATGATTTACAGGTACAAGGGACTAAAAGGGAAGACAACACCATTTCACACCAAGGAATGTTCCAATTATACTCTGTTACCTGTATTAGCAATTTATAATTTCAAATATCTAAAGTATAAGACCACAGTGTGTTGTTAATTGATATGGACATGAATGTGGTAACTATTTGTCATTTTTGGAATACTGAATGTGATAGAACACCAATATCTAGCAACTATATACCTAATATTATCAAGTTGGAAATGCCTCCATTGAACATGAAAAGTGTTTTTATTTACAGAATCATAGAATGGCCTAGGTTGGAAGGGACCTTAAAAGCCATCTAGTTCCAAACCTCTTGTTTTGGGCAGGTATAACTCTCAACTAGGTAAGATTGTTCAGAGTTGCATCCTTAAACACTTCCAGGGATGGGACTTCACAACTTCTCTGGGCAACCAGTTACAGTGCCTCACCACCCTCACAGTAAAGAAGTGGTTCCTAATATCTAATGTAAACCTGTTCTCCTTCAGTTTGAAGCCATTCCCCCTTGTCCTGTCACTACATGCCCTTGTAAACAGAGCACTGGAAAGCTGTGATTAGGTCATGCCAAAGCCTTCTCTTTCCAGGCTGAACAATCCCAGTTCTCTCAGTCTTCTGTTGTAGAAGACGTGCTCCATCCCTCTAATCACCTTGGTGTTCCTCCTCTGCATCCAGCCCAAGAAAGCCAAGTCCTCTCAGGATCCCAGAGCTGGGTGGAGCACTCCAATGAAACCAATTCCTAATCCAATAGTCCACCCATCAAATCCTTCTCTCTCCTATTTGGAGAGAAGGGGGTTGGGAGGGACCTTGTGAAAGGCTTTACAGAAGTCAAGGAAAATGACATCTGTAGCCCTTCCCCTGTCCACTGACAGAGTCACTCCATCACAGAAGGCCACAGGGCTGATCAGGCAGGGCTTGCCCTGGGTGAAGCTGTGCTGGCTGTCTCAAACCACCTCCTTGTCCTCCGTGTGCCTTAGCACAGCTTCTAGGAGGATCTGTTCCATGACCCTCCCAGGCACAGAGGGGAGGCTGACAGGTTGTTAGCTCCCAAGATCCTCTTTTTTATCCTTTTTAAATATGGGTACGATATTTCTCCAATCATCTGGGACTTCCCCTGACTATAATGATATCTTTTCAAATATCACAGAGAATGGCTTGGCAACTGTATCAGCCAATTCCTTCAGGACTTTGGGATGCATCCCATCAGGCCCCATAGTGCCTTAAGGTT
Organism: Chaetops frenatus; assembly: GCA_013400775.1. NCBI lineage: Eukaryota > Metazoa > Chordata > Aves > Passeriformes > Picathartidae > Chaetops > Chaetops frenatus. Next base: position 9,172 of record VZTR01016456.1, on the reverse strand, counting down.
CCTCAGGTGATGATGTACCTGCTCTTTATTACAGTCAAAGTAACTCTGCTCCCCCAGTCCTCATCCTGAGAGGTTTAGGAAGAGAGATTTCCAGTGAAGTCTCAGGCAAAAAACTGTTGAGTACCTCAGGCTTCTCCTCATCTGTTGTTGTTGCAGAATGAAAGCCTGAGGGTGCAATGATTCCTGTAGCTGGAGCAGGAAGCCTTCATCAATAGGCTCCCCTTGGCTTACAAAGCACATTCATTTCACCACCTTTTATGTGGCTTCCCAGCATGTTTCTTTCTGGTCACCTATGAAACTATGAGGTTTCTCAACACATCTCTTAACTCATTGTTTGAGGTATACACTGTGATATGAAAGTCTAATAATGTACTTTTCAGCCAGCATATCATGCATAATGGTATTTGGCTTATTTTTGTCTGCTTATTTGTTCACCATGCTGAATATTACCTTCCAGAGCCTTTTACAATGGAGAAACTGCTAGTAAAATATGTACTGGCTTTATCCTGCAAACAGAGGGGACATTGCTATGATGCCACAGAACTGCTCTATGAAGCCTTTTCTAAGTGAGCAGACATTTATTTATGTGCAAATAAGGTGCTCTGAGAAAGATGGAAAGGAGCTGGCTGTTGAATTCAGAAGGGTACTGTCAGAAATGCTGGACAGTTGCAAGTTGACTTAACTTTCATATAATTTTTTTCTACAGCTACAGCCTTCCTGTAGCATCATAAGGCTATGAATGTGGAAGCTATAACTTTTATTCAAGGTTTCTTTTCTCATCTCAGATAAAACTCCTATGAAGATCTATGTATTTTTCCTAAAAGTTCCCTGTCTCATCTTCAAAATAGCCCTGATGTGAATAGTTTTTGCATAAAAACACTGTTCAATTGGATTTTCATCCCACTTCATTGTTGAATTAACACTTATTTGGTTTAAGACTTGAATGTGACTTCATTAAGGAAAAAGTAAAAATACAGTGTAAAAATTTTAAAATGTCTCTTCAAGAGTGGTAGATATTCTATATAGCAGAAATTAATGAACCTTTTGGAACAACAATCTAAAGTTCATATTTCTTGTGGCCCAGTACACAGCAAATTGTCAGGTTTGTGGCTAAGGATATTCTGAATATATGAGGTGGTTTCAGAGCATTTACTTCCTTGATGACTGGTCAAGCAAGGACCACAGACTGTGAACAATCACCCTACATTATTTTATTTATATAAATATAATTTCTGTTCTATGTAGACTGACCACCTACATTCTTAAAATTAAAAGGCACGTGCACCCCTCTTTTAGGATCTGTGGGCTTGTGTGTATATGTGCTTAAGCCTATCATGCTCTTTTTGGTGTTAGCTCCAGTAACGGCCTGACTAATGGGAGAGCAAACTGTTCTAAGATTTGCTATCACATCTCTTTAAGGAGAAAAATAAAGGAGGTTTTTAAGACCAGGAGACACAAATTTACAAAGTAAACCCACCAGAAAATGGCTAAATACACAGAAAAACAGAATAAATCAACTTAAGAAGAAACCCACAAAGGAAACCAAGACAGATTCTGCAGGCCTAGATGGCACCTTTACATCTGATCGATGTTGCTCCTCAAGTGTATTTGGACAGGAAAAGCTAGGTAATAACCCTAAAAGAATGCCTGATTTTATACTGATTTTATATGATGTCTAAGTTCTGCAAGCTCAGTCTCAAGGGAACTGCTTGTTTTGGAAAAAGTCCTAAGAAGACAGTGCTCTCCTTTACAGTCTGGTCAGATGAATGAGGAGCCTTAAGCTCCTTTGAGTGCCCAGCCTTGCAAATCCTCGAAGTCTCTTTCAGATGAGCTGTGGTGTATGAGGCATGTTGCAACTGCTTCCTGTCGTGCTGTTTCCCAGTCAGTTTTAGAAGTCAGCCAATATGGTGTGCTATCTGAAATGCTATAGTAATTATGTGTTATTTACAGCAACCAGAATTGGCACATTCATGTCTGAAAATGCTGGCTAATAACCAGGTTTCTTCAGTGTGCATTGCAGGTTGCTTCTAGACACTCAGGAGAGTATAGATGGAAAAGGTTAACAAGAAAATGAGAGGTCTATTTTGCATTATTCTAGACGTCACTTTCTGGAGACACATCTAGATATTATCCCCAGACCAATGTGAAAGGCAGCAAGGTCACCTGGGATACCTCTGGAAGCCTGTAAGCTGGGCAGGACATGAAACTGGCACACACATACTGCCTGAGAAAGCATAGGTTGAGTATGACCAGTGAGAGTCAGCTGATAAGCACCAACAGTGAGAAAACACTGACCCAAGTATGGTCTTTTGTTTAGGAACAGATCACGAAAGGCTTGAGACAATGAGAGACATTATAGGGAGAGCTGCTGGTGAAGTCATAACTCCAGGAAAGGCCAATTAATTTTGAGGCTAATTTGTTTAGTCAAAGGAATTTTATATAATTATAGGTAACAGTGAAAAGGAGTTCAAGAGACACCCGTGGGAGCAGCATTACCCAATGGGACTCATCACTCCCAAATTGCTTACAGACTGATGTACCAATGAAATAATGTTTTTATGAGAGGGATGTACAGTGCAGTTACCAGCTGCACAAAACACAGAGCAGAGGTAACAGTAGTTGTTGTCTGAAATCAGTCCCAGGTCAAATATTACTGCTTCTAATTGTTTGCTTCCTTTATTTTTTGTGAGATCTGTCACCATGAACTCTCCTGCACTGAATGTACTTAACACAAATACCATAACCAATAACAAATAAAAACCATTTTTGTTGTCTGTAGGTAGAGTGTCAGATGATATCTCTCTTTGACAAAGAAACTCCTCTTTTATTCTGATGCAATCTATGTTCTGGAACATATGTGTTGCTGTTCCAAGCATGACACCACGTTGGTTGTACTTCAGAGGTGTTCACTTTGCCAGCTCTAATGCAGTTTTTAACAGCTTGTCTTTTTGTGACATATTGCAATTATGCCAAACTATGTAATCACTTATTTCACATTGAAGTTTCAAGCTTTTGTATGATACACAGGCTTGAAACTTAAAATTCCACTAGTCAGTAAAGCAATTAACTGCCTTCTGGGGGTAAATTTCACTGAAAGAAACCTATGGCTATTCTTTATCATTCTTTTAAAGAATAATGTGATGAACACAGCTCCAGAGATATTATCTCTGTCTCACTGAAGGAGGTGGGAGTTTTGCTACTGACTTCAACTAGTCAGAATTTTGCCTTAGGACAAGAGGCTTCTCTGGTGAATAATAATGAATTACTAAGAAAGGCTAAGCTGTGGACTGTCTTGCTAAAAAAAATCCACTTACAAACTATTATATTACTATATCATATTGTTGTATTCCTTTGCAGGCTCTCAAGCTCGCATATGCTTTAATTGTTCATTTGTTTTTGAATGTGGCACCATGGACTGTTAAACAGTAAGAATCCATCCTTTTGGTTGGTGAAAGTAGTGTGTGGGATTCATAGATATGATTTTCGTTTAGCCTGAGAAACAAAAATTTTACAAAATTTAAATTAAAAAGAATTAAATTAATATTTCAAACTCCTACTCAAAAATATTCAGTTATGAAGTAGTTTTGCTGCATTTTCTCAGCACTGAAGTAAAATCCCTTGAGAATATTTTATAAATCAAAAATATCTATGAAGCTTCTAATATTAACAGAATAAAAACATTTTCTCTCTAGAGGTGGAGAGAATTTAATAAATAAAAGGTTAACAAAAATGAGAGAAGTGACTGTATTTCTTGGTAGAATTGTCCAATACAGTAGAATTTGTTAATTATCTGTCATTCCTCAAGAACTTTATTTTTGAATGATATGAAAGATCTTCTGAAATAGTATAAAATTGTGACCCATCCGTCACAGGAGTGGGGTAAAAATAAGCATTTTCATCATATCAAAAGAATTTTCTAGTGATCAGGTTTAGATGGGGATCTAGTTGCCTGACTGCATAATTTACTTTTTATTTTTATTTATTCAGGATCCTCAGAGACAAATTTTAGTGGCTTGAAAATTGATATTACATAGATTCTCTGTTTTGCTTATGTGGCTTGAAGCGTTATCTTGTCTTAGCATCTTTTCATTGTATTAAAAGTCGTTATTCTGCCTAAACTCTGCATTTAATCCCAGGGTAGAATTCAGACATAGCCTGCTATATCCTGTTTCAAAGAGCTGTTAGGATAAGTAAATCAAAACTGAGGAAAGTAATTATTTCTAACATGACACAAAAAAAAGTAATTAAAATATTAAAAATATTGTTTGAGACAGGCAAGGTCTAAATTTTATTTAAACAGTATGCACATTGCAGTATTCAATTTATAATGTCTGATCTGTAAATTCCATTTTAACTACAAAATACGTGTTTCAGAAGAGTGAGCCTAAAGTCTGCACACTTCACAGAGAATTGCAAAAGGCTAGGGAACACGGAACTTTCAACGTGAGGTTGTCCTGAACTTCTAACCCACTCCAAGGCTTAGTTACCTAATTCAGTACATGAGAAGGATGCTTTTCACTCATGTGTGTGTCACCTTGGCCCACTGATAGAACTGGGGTGTGTGCAATGCTTTGCCATTTGAAATAAAGGCCAGATCCCAGCCTGTGGTTATAGAAATACATAATAACTGGAGCAGTACCATGTATAAACGGGAGACCTTGCTCAATTACCTTTCTTCTTCTCTTGGTACCAGAGGTTCACCTGTAGAAAAAGTAATGAAGCCGTAAATAATACAGTTTTATAGCTTAGTTAATAAGTATTTTCCTGGAAAGGCAAATCTCAAAGTCTGATAACCATTGCCTAGCATCTGCATTTTAATTATATCATTCATAAAAAGATGAGAAACTCGAGTTCAGGAATTGAAACCCAATATGCCAGGTCAGGACCATGCAACCACATTCTTTCCTCCTTGCTTGTTTTTTTCAAGCATTGTGAATTTTCCTTTGCCTTACAGTGGCACAATTCATCTCACTCCAGTGACCTCGGTTCATAAATAAAGACGCCAGGGGATCATTTCCCCAGCACCACTTTATCCATGTCTGGAGCGTGGGACAGGTTGCTTCTATCAGATCCTTTCTGAGTAAGAGCTTCAACCACAAAACTGTTGCAAAAGCCCCTTAGCACTGCCAGCCACTGTTTTAGGAAGACTACAATGGCATTTTACTGGATGCCTGAACCATTCCTTTAACACGAGGTGAGCTCAGAGCATGCCTGCTACGTGTGGCAGTTCTGTTCTGGTGTGTATAGAATCTACCACGAAAGGCTCATGGGTCTCACTCTTCTAAGGATGGCTAAGGGCAGGTAAAGGTGTGTCTGCTGATAACACAGAAGTCCTACAGCAGCAAAGAGGAATGATGGCAACTGAAAGAAGCAAATGATTTTTCGGCTGCTACACAGGTAATTAATTGCTGCCAGAAGCTCCCTGGAGTCATTGTGCCATGAGAACGGATTATGTCCCTGACAAAGAGGTGTTACCAACCTAATAAAGAAGCCCACAATGACTGGATTATTATAGTCCAATAATTTGTGTATATGCAACACATAATGTGCCAGGTCCATAATTGGTGGAGTTCAGGAGAAAGACTATATTTTTTAATCTAAATTAGAGCCTTTTGGACATGGGCTGGCCATGTCATAAAGACTAATTTTGGAGTTACCACAAGTTCTAGGAGAGTTGGAAGTGTACTATATTGTTTTTAAAACCGTTGTATTGTTCTCCTGTAGACAGAAAGCCACTGGGTAACAGGCACTTTCAATTAAAGAAAAAAAAAGCTATTTTCAAGACTTTAAAAGCCCTTAGTAGATATTTTCTCAGATTCACTGCTGAGTTACAGCTTCAAATGCATGCAGTCCAGAGTCCCAGCTGGACACAAGGGCCCTAGTCCTCCAGTTTCATCCAAGACACTGATTCCAAAGTAAGTAAATCACAGACACATGCCACAGGCTTGTCTATTTTTACCTTTATGAAATGTTGACTTTAACTGTGTGAAAATTATCCCTTTAATGATGGCTAAAGACAACAAAAATTTTCCAGTCCAGTCTCCCTGTGGTAACAACCAGGCTGTTCCCTCTCCTCCCCGCCGTTGCTAATGCAGTATGGAACCAAATAAAATAGTGTTTGTCTCTGTTGGGTTTTGTGTCAGCATGCTGTAATTCAGTAAAGCATTTGCTTTCTGATAATCCCTATTACCCTTTCAGAATCCTAAACTTAAATTCTCTATTTATTTTCCCTTTCAGAGACACCAGGAATCTTTATTTGGAGCATAAACATTATTTTTGCTTACTTGATTATTTTTTTCAGTGTCACTAGTAACAATCTAGTCTATATTACTGTACTTGTAGTGAATGTTAAGACATTTCTGTTGCCTCATTCTTGGGGATATCTTTTTCTTGTCAGTGTGAGACCTTTATGCTCTTGCTCAGCTGACTTCATTATCAGGTTCATTCCAGCTGAAAACACAATAATCCACAGTAGAGAACCTGTGGTAAAGCTCCTATCTTTGCTGATTTTTTTAGTTTAGAGGTCTATAATAAACATCATGAAAATTGCTTTATAATAGTCTCTCACCTGCTGCTGCACTATGTCTGGTACTTTATTCCTTCTCTGGATTCTTATACCAACTTATGTGGCCTAGTCTGGCCTGCATTGTGATAGCAGAACACTACCTCTTTTAGAGGTAATGTTGAGAACTTAGTTCTTTTTACAAGGTTGACTTCTTAACTGCTCTAAAGTTCACATACTCTAGTGGATTGCCTTACAGCTTGGTATCCTCAAGTGGTTTTCCATTCCATATTTGAGAACACACGAATAAATCAGTCTCCTCCCACCTTGCTCTCCCTCAACACAACTTTTCACAAAATCAAAGGATTATATTGATGTTTTAGTGCACAAAATAAAGATCCAGCTATGGTTCTGATGGCACACAATTCCTTTTAGAAGGCAGTTATCATAAAACTAAATAGATCTTGCTTATTGTGCCTTTTTGGATGCAAAACTGAAAACGATAAAACAAAACAAAAAAGAACCAGTTCTCAAGACAGACATGAACTTAACACACATCAAAAAGCAGTTGCACACCACAGGATGAGTAGTTGAAAGGCTGTCTATCTTATGTTGTCCAAATGTTGTCCAAACTGATAAGTTCTGAAGGATGAGTTGCCCTTGATTCTGAGCAGGCCAGAAAGAATTTTGATTAGTTCTCTACACATGTGAGAAACCTACGCTTGACTTTGACAGAAACAGAAAGAATTGAAGTTCCTCAGTGTTCTAAGTGAACTTAAAAACATTTGCATATCTGTGTGATACATATTATATGCTATACATAATAAATGCATATTTATATATAAATATTATACAATATCAGATATAAGACACAAATATATAACGTACATGTAGAGGAAAGTGAAGCCCCCTTCACAGTATGTTTCTAAGAACCGATTTCTGTTCCTTAAGGGAACTGCTATCCAGAAGTTTTTTTTACTCTAGGGATTCAGAGTTCATCTTCTTTCTTG
>VZTR01016453.1:10540-82504 GCA_013400775.1 Chaetops frenatus | reverse complement strand
AGCCATACCAGGCAGAAAACAGTTTTAAATGTGCACACACACAGAGGAGACCTCCACCCCTCACCCCTGGCGAGGACACTGTTTGGGTTAAGATTACCGCAGTTCGAGTAAGCATGCCTCACAACCTTCCCCTTTAGTCTGTAAAATGCCAGTTTATGAGACTTGTCAGACACGGGTGGCGATGGTGCTCCCCAGGTGCCGGCTGCGCGGATGGCGGCGGGAGCGCTCGGTGCGCCCCACGGCAGCGCCCCGGCCCCGCGGGGTCTCGCAGCCGGTCCTTCCCACGACGGGCACCGCCCCTTGATACTGCCGATGGCAAACTTCCTCGCCTCCAGAGCTTTCACCGCTTTAACCCACTGCAGAGTAACACAGACTTTTTACTCTCGGCTCTGGTACTGAGAAAAGCCAACAGTGGGAAACACTTTTCCTCCCCCTTCCTGAGGCTCCACTTCGATCGTCTCCTAGGTCAAATCATAATTGCACTTCCCCGCCTCGAAGCCCCCACCTCCCCCCCAAAAAAACCTCCCACAACACTAAACAAAACCAAAAGCCCCAAAAACCCCAAATCAAACAAAACAACAAAAACCCCAAAAAACCAACCAACCAACCAAACAAACCCCTTCAGTTTGTAATCATGGAACCTGCTCTTAATGCTGGAAAACACTGTGAGGTTTTAAGCCTGTGTATTGTGGCATAAGTTTAAAAGCCTGTTAAGGTGAGTAAGGGCTGTTCTTGAGTCTTGGCCCAGGGCCAGCTTTGAGCAGGGGTAGCTTGGCTGAGCCTCTGCAAACGGGTTTTGCAGGGGCTCCACCACTAGGGTGGTCCTTGCTCACCTCCCACCCCAGTCGGGAAGCTGGGAAGATCTTGGCAGAGTTAAGAGTTCTAGAAGCAGGTCGTTAATACAGCAGGGTTTTTACTGCAGGAGAGGTTGTGAGGGACACAAAAAAACCCACCCCAAAGCAAAAATAAAAACGCCAAACAAACCTGACAGACAAGGATCATTAGAGAATTCAATATGCAGAAAAGAGAAGCATAAATCCTTACTTGTGTACAAGCAGGAAGCTGAGGACAAAGCAGTCTCAGTGGAGAAACCAGAACAGGTCTTGATGTTCTCTGCCCCATCAGAGAAAGGAAAGGCTATTTAAGTAGCAATGTTAACTATAGGGGTAGTTACAGCTCATGCTGGGGTACCAGTGGCTGTAGTAAAACTGAATTTTACTTGTTTTTTTTTCCTATGAGACGGGCCCATTAGCAGATGGAGAACAGTCAGTGAGTAACAATAAGCTCTGAGAGCATCTTCTGGTTCAGCTTCTCTATCAAGTACTCTGACACTACTTTACAGTATGAAAGAAATAGAGGAATACTTCAGAGGATTTGCTTCAAAAGCATGTTTCTGATCTGCCTTGAAACATTATTGTGGGTGTTCCCAAAATTGAAATATAAAGTCAATGTCTTAACTTCTTTTTTATTTCCTTTTTTTTTTTTTTTTAACTAAAGAAAGTAAATACTAACTTTCTATTGACTTCAACGTTCTACCATTAGGACCATGGTAAAAGCATATTAAATTGCATTGAATATGTTAAGATTTTTGCCAACAAGATGTGTATCCAGCTGGCCTGGCCAGCATCACTTCTGTGCTACAAAGAATGGACTTAGCAATGGAGTCCTCATAGCAGCTCTAGGTCTTCTCGACTGGCAATGACAAACTCTATAACCTTTAGTAGTTACCAGATGTTAGGATTGTAATTTGGATCAAAATTTTGCCTTCTTCAATCTCTATAGATCTTAGGCCACATTTCTTGCCTGCTGTCCAAGTTTTTTTGATTAGGATTTTTTCCATTTTTTTGGTTATTGCATGTGTCCTTGAAATATATGTTTGCAGTTTGTTCTCCTGAGAAGCTAACAGGAAAATAACTTGTACATGTGATAAAATACAATCTTGCTGCCATCTTCTTTGTATTACAACACAGGACTTTTGCTGACAGTCAGCTGGCCTTTGATTTTTCCAACTTCAAGACTTTTAGTCTTGACATAATACATTTCTTAATTTTACTGCTGGGAATAGCGTTTTAGAAAAAATGTCCAATGTTTTCGATAGAGGGGTTTTAACCTTGTCACCCTTTTAACCCTTGTTTTATATTTTGGTTTACGTGTCTACACACACATTTCCAGTCATAATAACTCCAATCTTAGCAATTTTGTTGCTAATTTCTTCACTCTCAAAGAGCGATGCCCTGTCTTCCTGCTGTGGAAGTGCATCCTTAAGAGCTGCAGATGACATTAAACCTTAGCCAGCTTAGGGAGCACTCCAGATGGTTGGCATGACACATCAGTGTTACCAGCTCCTGTGTCTCTGTCCTGTAGTGCCTGATAAAATGGAAGAAGATGGGTCAAATGAAGGGAAATAACAGTTCATGTCCCTGTAATCTTCTGTCATCAGTTGTACAGCAGTGCTCACCCCATTAACTTCAGCCTTACTTGAAAATGTTATAGAAAAATCAAGTCTGTATGGTCTCTTTTGAATGGTTTTTATTATTTATAATTCTAATACTCTCCAGTTACAGACCAGATGATCAGCTGGTGAATTCAGTACAAATTTACTGGCCTAATGCAAGTTTCCTTGAAACTAATGAGGATCCAGCTCAGACAAATATAATCTTTTGGCTTTAAAGTTCTATGTATCAGCATGTATGTGTGAGATGAGTAAAAGGTTGAAGTGCCATATTAAAAGGAAACCAGTGTTTATGTGTTTTAGGAATTTGATGTCTGGGTTTGAGAGAAAAAATAAGGTCCACTGTGGAGCTTTCTGTTGCATTTTAAATTTTAAAAGGGAGATGCAAAAAATATTTTAAGATTAACTTTCACAAAACTAAAATTAACAAACAAATGCTCCAAAATATCATGGCTAGTGCTGCTTTACAGTAAATATAATTGAAACACCTGAAAAACTAAGTAATATACTTTCTACTTATTTTTAAGATACAAATTACTCCTGTAAAGGCAACATTTACCTGTCTGCTGTGAGCTAACAGGGTCTTTTTCTAAGAATGCCTTAGTCAGATTTCCTGGTATAGCCTATCACACAGCAAAGCTTTGGCAAGACAGTTCTTTCTGTACTGAAATATCCAGGTAAACCAGAGTTATGAACTGTTTGCTTCTGGTGGAAGATGGTTAGACAGACTGCCAGGGAACATCAACATAAATCAGAATTAATATATGATCTTTTTTCTTGGATCATATTCGGAAATAAAATTGTAAGCTTGGCTGCCTGAGGTGGGTAGGATGATCTGTTGGGATCAAGAGCCTGATTATCATTAACATAATTCAAAGAATACCTGTCTATAAAAAGTATGGCCATCTCTGTCAGAACTTCCTTCATGCATTTTAAAGAAATATCTTAATGTAGAAGTGAAAGGATGCTGTTTGCTTTTTAGATCTTTTCTCCAAATAAAATGCTGCATTTTCACTTCATCTTTTACTTTCTCTACATGTACCCCTACTCCCAGATTGAATTCCTATTGAGTTTAATGTGGAAGTAAGGTATCTGTCTATCTAGTTGTTTCTTTTTCAAGAGCAGAACTATTTCTGTAATCTTCTGTTCTAATGAACAAAGCAAAAAACATCTCCTGGTATTTTAACAAATACAGTATTTTAAATTATGGAGTGGTAACCCAAGTACTTAGGTTTCCTCGGAATTTATCACTGAAACAGATTACTTGCCTTATTTTAGACCCTACTAAGAACAGTCTATTTTTATTAATGTCCAATGTTTAATCAATCTGATCTTCCCACTGAAGTTAAATTGCCAAACTGTTGTTGATATCAATGGTATCAGGATCAGATTAGACCTATGTACAGTACAATCAGTAGTTTTGTCCTTCTTAAAAGGTTTGGTTTAGAAGCAAAAAGCTATTTTGTCAGTGGATGTCCAAGAGCAGTACAAGAAGAAAAAATGTAAATTTAAGACTCCATTTAAGTGTGCTAGTCTGCACTGAAAAGATTCACCTGTGAACCTGATCTTGTTTTTTAAACAAAAGTGGCATCAGTGTGCTGGTGGTTACTCCAGAGCCAGCCTGAAATGCCTCATAAGGACAGAAAGAGAGGGCAGCATGATTGCTTCCTAACTGCTCCTTGCTTAATAACCATCCTTCTCTCCAACTCCTCAGGGTGCTTGGCCTCATCACGACTTAATTTGCTGTTTCCACAGATGTGTTTTCATTACATGAAATAAAATAAATCAGTGATCTCCTACACCTCATGGATTTATGTGACCCCTTCAAAGTAGATTTTCCTGTTAAGAGAAACTAAAAATCTAGACATTTCCTTGCCAAATTTTCTGCAACCTCAAAATAGGAGGTGATTGAAAATGTCTTATCATAAATCACAAAAGGATTATAACACATTGAAAATCAACATAAAAAAAGAATTGACATGACTGAAACGATCTTAATCAGTGTTTTGCATCTTATTTACTGAAGCACATACAGCATCTGCAGCACTTCAGATCATATCACAGTCACTTCAGATAGGTTCCAAACTTCACCTAAATGAAGCTTCTCTTCAGAAATGACAGCTCTAGAAGCAATGTTTTCGGTAATGTCTTAGTTTTTGGAAAATTTTACAGAAACATTTCTCATTAAATTCTATCTTGAATCTTATTTTCTTTCTGTTAAAGCTAATAAGAAGAGAAAAAGTATTTAAACTATTAAATACAAGATTTTTGCCTTTTGAATACTGATGCATGCAGCTGATGGAAGGGAACAACAATTCCTTTCAAGTGTTTAATTCTTCAAAAGGGTAATCATTTCTCCATGTAACTTTTAACCATATTTTATTATCACATCTGTGTTAGGCTGAACTGAAACAGTTTCTTAAATTAGATAATTTTGACCGTATATATACACACACCTATATACCTGTGTGTTGGAAAAAAACATTTGCTTGCATTTTGTATGCTTGGCAAATTCAAAGTGTGGAATTAAGAAATGCATAGCACATGGACATTTTCAGGTAAACAGAACTAATTCTGTTTCATGTACTTAGTCAAAAATACAGGTTATATCTGAGACATGCAGCCACCTTTCTTTGCCAGAAGTGATGTGCTATCTTTACTTTTTGCTCAGATTTGCTGCTAAAAACAAACGAAAGGAAGTGCCATAGTACAGAATTTGCATTTAGTAGCACGAGTCTCAACCATGAGGTGAGACTTACTGTATACCTTTGCCTCTGATGATAAAACAAACTGAACTTGGCTGCCACTGAGCACAGGAAATCTAAGAATTTCCAATTCCTTATAGAGGATGGGTATATTACTTCACCTACTTTCAGAAGATTTGTACTCAGTATTTTGTGTGCCTGCACAGAGTATGAGACCCTGCACCATCTGCTTCACTGTCAGGTCCACTGAATGGCCTGCTTTCTTTCCTTTCCACCCTGCTGCCTACCTTATCTCTGTTGGAAGTAGTACCACTACCCATATTTGACTTTCTGGGAATCATCTATCCCCAAAGAATTATATTTTTCACATAAGTTCTACGGTAATCAAAGGACTCACAGTGTCACTACAAGTTCACAGTCAATATTCATTCCCTTATACCTTTATACCTTTATCATAATATCTATAATATTTATACCTTTATACCTTTATCATAATATCTAGAGGTATCCTAATGATCAGGGAAGAACGATAAACTCACTTATATTTACTGTTTTAATCTGTTACTTGTTGACCACTACATTTAATCCCTGAAGGAATAAAAGAGTGGGGATCTTAACAGTATCTTGTCAAACTGTTAACACTTAAACAAATTAATAAAAAAAACAAACAAAAATACTTATCATTCTAACCAGCCTATTGCGCAGGGCAGACTTTTTTACTTTCTTTCTAGGTCCAGCCTGGAAAAGAGAAGGCTTGAGAAGACCATATTGCAGTCTTTCGATACTTAAAAAGGGCTTTAGTCTTTCTATACTTAAAGAGGACTTACAAAAAAGAGTTTATACCAGGGTCTATAGTGACAGGACAAGGGTTAATAGTTTAAACTGAAAGAGGATAGATTTAGATTGAGTATAAGGAAGTAATTCTGTGCAATAAAGATGACAAGACCATGGAAGAGGCTGTCCAGAGCAGTTGTGGATGCCCCAAGATCCGTGATCCATCCCTGGAAGCATTCATGGTAGGGTTAGATGGGGCTCTGGTCAATTTGGCCAAGTGAGAGATATCTCTGCCTTCAACTGGTAGGGTTGGATGCTATGAGCTTTAGAAAGTCCCTTCCAACTCAGATCATTCTTATAACTGAGTGTATATAGAATTCGAATTTTTTTGCCATGAAGAAACAGGCTATTTTCATAACAGTATCCCAATTTGAGGTTATGCTATGTTTAGTCTTCTAATATTTTAGTACATAATAGTAAGAAAACCTTAAAAAGACAAATGAGAGCATCTTCTACTCATATGCCATGTTAAGGAAAGTAATAAACCAATACTGGCTATCTGTGAAAAGATTCACCTAAGGTGTTGAGCATACCCAAAGAGTAAAAAATCACATGCCTGATCAGCACTTCCAAGTTCTCCCAGTTATTTCATAGAATCACAGAATAAACTAGGTTGGAAAAGATATTTGGGATCATCAAGTCTAAGCTATGACCCAACACCACATTGTCAACTAGTGCCACATCCAGGGACAGTGACTCCATCATCTTCCTGGGCAGCCCATTCCAATGCCCAATCACTCTTCCTGTGAAGAATGTATTCTTAATGTCCTGCCTAAACTTCCCCTCATGCAGCTTAAGACTGTCCTCTTGTCTTGTCACATGTTGCCTGGGAGAAAAGATTGACCTCCACCTGGCTGCAGCTTCCTTTTTGGGAATTGTAGAGATTGATATGGTCTCCCCTGAGCCTCCTTTTCTCCAGGCTAAACAAGCCCAGCTCCCAGCCACACCTTATAGACCTTCTATCCCAGGCCCTTCACCAGCCTTTTTGCCCTTCTCTGGATGTGTTTGAGCATCTCAATGTCCTTCCTGAACTGAGGGGCCCAGAACTGGACACAGCACTCGAGGTGTGGCCTCACCAGTGCTGAGTACAGGGGAAGAATGACCTCCCTGCTCCTGCTGGCCACCCCATTCCTGATCCAGGCCAGGATGCTGTTGGCCTTCTTGGCCACGTGGGCACACTGCTGGCTCATGTTCAGTCTATTGTCAGTCAGTACCCCCGGGTCCCTTTCTTCCTGGCCACTGTCCAGCCACTCTGTCCCCAGCCTGTAGTGCTGCAGAGGGTTGTTGTGACCAAAGTGCAAGAGCCAGCACATGGTCTCATTAAACCTCATATTGTTGGATTCAGCCGACCTCTACAGGCTGTCCACATGCCTCTGCAAACCCCTCCTGCACTCCAGGACTTGGTCGTCTGCAAATTTAGTGATGGAGGACTTAATCCCCTCATCCAGATCATAAATGAAGATATTAAACAGAATGGGACCCAACACTGATCCCTGGGGAACACCCTTCAGCTGGATGCAGCACCATTCATCACCAGTCTGTGGGCTTGGCTGTCCAGCCAGTTCTTAACCCAGCAAAGAATGAACGTGTCCAAGCCATGTCCAGCTTTTCCAGGAGTATGATGTGGGAGATAGTGCCAAGGCTTTGCTAAAGTCCAGCTATCCACAGCCTTCCCTTCAACCACAAGGCCACCTGGTCATAAAAGGAAATATTTGGACAGTTTGGTTGTTGATGTTTTTAGGAATCTTCAGTCTTCCCTGAGGAAGTAATAAATAATAAGATCTGCTGGCAAAATTTTGACTAGAAATTCCCGATGTGATTTTACTGTCATGTATTGTCTATCCAACAGTAAATTGTGCATCTGTTTCTTCCTATGGTTGTCTAATTAGACCCTTTGCATTTTGAAAGGGAAAGAACTTTGGTTCCTAAATGCCATGTAATATTTGGTTTCTTTGTTTTACTCAGTATTGAGAGAAACTGCACTGTCCTGACCTCCCTTTTAATCCATGATCATTTCCTTGCCATTTTCCTGTCAACTTGCTGTAACTTCTGTATTAGATTATTAGAGAAGCTGTGGTCTCAACCTACCAAAGTGTCAGTGTTGGAATGATCTATGCTTTAGGAAGTCATACCTAAGGGGGGTTATACTGCAGTAAGGGTCAGAATGACTGCTTTATTTTTCACTACTTGAATGATTCAGTATACTTGGATAGAAAAAGCTTTGTGGCCTATCAATTATTCATTAGCAATGCTATTTCAAGTCAGACATCTCCTTCTTTTTAATTCTTTACACTCAATTTCCAAATAAGTGCCCAGTTTAAATATCCAATTTGCAGTTAAGGGTTTAAACACAGTGCTGGAAGTATGTGATGCTGTGTACATTCTGGTACTTGAGAAGCAAGGCATACTTCCAGGTTTGTATCCACTGTAAAAATGTAGAACTGTTGCAATATAATGTAAACAAAAAGAATGAAGAGAAAACAGTCCTGAACATCTGCTGTGGTTAGCAGGGCCATAAGTTTCACTTGAGTATGTATTTAAAATTAGTCATACATCACACCTCTTCCAGGGGAAGAATAATGGTAATAATTAAGCTGATAATGTCGTTTTACATCCTCTGTCTGATGAATCTCATCAAGTGAATGACAGTGAAACTCCAATAGAAGATATAAGAACTTATGGATATGTTGCAGAAAAACCAGACTTTCCTCAGGGAACTTACATTTAGTTTAATTCATTCCCAGTTAATATAGATTTCTAATCACTGATCTGTAATTGAGTAAAAAAAGGAGTCATAAACAGTTAAACACTTTTTTTCCCCCCACTTCCTAGGCTCAGCTTAAGCTAAGCACCTCTCCTGACCCCTTTCTTCTATCAACTTCTTTGTTTTCACTGCGGATTAAACTCAGACCATCCCACTTCCTTTGAACGCACCATGCAGGAAGTTGGAGTCGTGTGTGAGAGTTTCTTGCTGCTGCTCCTTGGTCTGAACCAGGCATCCCCCCTTCTCTTTGCTTCTCTGTACAGCCTCCAACATGTGCCCTTCATGGGCTGCAGTCCCTTGGGGTTTCCCTGTTTCCCCATGGGTCATGTGCAGGCCACTGTCCATTGGGGTATTCCTCTTCTGCATGAAGGGCCTCCTTCCAAGAGCATATCTCCTGCTATGGCCCTCCAAATGCTTGTCCCCCACGGGTCTTCCCCCAGAGCAGCTCCTTGATGTCTCCTCACACCTCCCTTTTCCTCCTGATACCAGTGCAGTGTGGTTCATGGCCTCCTCCCAAACAGGCGACCCTGCAGCCCCCTGCTATCCTCACCCTGCCAGGTGTGCCCAGGGTGGTATGCCAAGCTAAATATAATCAGCTGGTTTTGGAAACAATTGTAAACACATTATTTTACCTGGCTGATATGAGTGGATTGAGTGTGCAGCTGTGCATTACTGGTGCCTGCTAAAAGGTTTAATTGGTGTGAACAGAGTGATTAAAACCAGGCTGTATATTCAGAGACATGAGAGGACAATGACAGGAAAGAACCAGGTTTGCCATCGCACATACCTCAGAGAGCTGGATCCCTACCACATTGTGCATTGTTCTGTAATTTCTAAGGTAATTTTTTTAAGTAGGTTTCCTAATATTGTACTTTCAGCTAAATTAATTCCATGATTTCCAGTTCTGGAGTGAATGTTACAGAGCTTAGAAATAGCCCTTCTCTTTTGAATAGAAATTATTTTATCATCAGGTTATGAGGGCCATTCCTCCACTCAGCATACCTCAGGTGTAGAATTAGGGGTTCAGTAGACAGGCAAGTCTCTTTCTGCCTTTGATACACCTCATCTAGCAAATATTACAGTTAGCATAGGGTCCATATCAGGAAGGCCTGCTGCAGAAACTCTTCTTTTCAGGATTTTCTTTCTCACCCTCTGGATGGGAGGCTCATTCATGCTTTTGAATATGTATATTTAGGTCTTTCCCTTGTTAATCTTACATATACATGACTGAAAATGTAACTTTTGTATGGAGGAGACGTGCAGCATTTTTTTCTGCTGTTTACTAACATGCGATTTCTCTCCCTAGTCAGGAGTCTTTTTCTTATTGTTTATTTTCTAATTAAAATGATACTTTTTGTAATACAACTGAGGAGTAAATCAAAGTGAATTCCTTTTAGTGATCAGTGATCCTTCCATATATTGCTAGTATCATACTCTTCAACTTTTTTGTGATCAGTAATATTTACAATGCTGATTTCCTCTGCTTACCATTTCATTTCTAGGAAAAAACACAGTAGCAATTTTGTGGTTTTATAAGTTAACCCCCTTCTATCTTCCAAGTACTTTAGGAAGGGTTTCATTGAAATTCAGTTCAGAAATGAATGTAATTTACTCCTAGCTGATAATAAGAGATCATCTGGCTTCAGCAAGGCTCGCGTGACTGAGTTTAATAAAACATTTGATGAAATCTTGATTGGATCACACAAAGCTTGGTATTTGGGAAACATCAAGTGTGATTTGTGCTTTTGTATCATTCTAACCCTAATGTCCCTTCTTGGTGAATGAAATAATCAGCTTAAATGTACATACACTAATGATGTGTTTGTCATGAAAACATAGCACACAATTCCTTCATCAGTGTCACAGGAAAGCAGAATGGATGTAATTCACTGCTAGTTGCAAAATATTTTTGTGGTGGGATGTTCTTTAAAAGGCAAGAGAAATTTGAAAACTCTTTTGAGTGTAATTTATACAGACAATAACGTGATAAGCAGGGTCTCATAGTAGATGACCTTATTTTTCTCATTTTACATTTGTTTTACACTTTGGAGTTGGGAAAAATAATATACAATTGGCTATAATAGGATATGGTCTGAAGTAGGGTTAAAATCACCATGACTCTTCTGTGACTGCTCAAAACCAATCTCTTGATGTAGTAGTCATGTATGTAGCTTGTGAAATGTCTGGTAGGTTAGTCTCCCCACCTCCTTTCCTTCTGTGCTGGTTTCAGCAGGGGTAGAGTTAATTTTCTTCTCAGTGGCTAGTATGGGCTGTGTTTTGGATTTGTGACAAATAATACAAAGATGTTTTTGTTATTGCTGAGCAGGGCTTACACAGAGTCAAAGCCTTGTCCTCTTTTCATATTGCCACAGGGGCAAGGAAATTAGGGGTTCATGGGAGGCTGAGATGAGACAGAGCTGGGACCCCAGGTGACCCAAGGGATATTCCACACCTTGTGACAGTGTGCACTGTATATGGGAAGTGGGGAAGAAAGAGCAATTGGGGGGGGACATTTTATGTGATGACTTTTATCTTCCCATTACATGTGATAGGGCCCTGCTCTTCTGGAGGTGGCTGAACACCTGCCTACCCATGGGAAGCAGTGAATTCCTTGTTTTTCTTTGCTTATGTGTGAGGCTTTTGCCTTCCCTATTACATTTCTCTTATCTCAACGTACAAGTTTTACTTTGATTCTGCTCCCCATTCCACTGGGTTGGAGAGAAGGGAGAAGGGGGTTGTGTGAGAGGCTGCGTGGTGCTCAGTTTCCAGCTGGGCTTAAAACATGACACCTTCCATGGAAGCAAAGTTTTATGCCAATATGAAACACTTTTCTGTCTCCCATTTTTAGTTGTTAATTTCAAATGCACATTTGCATCAGATATGAAAAAAAAATTGAAATCTTATAAAATGTTCTGAGATAATACCGTTTCCATTGAAGAACATCACCTCATTAAAATTAAAGCAGCTAGGTTTCAATAACACTTCTTCAAAGAACACTGAAATAATTTCAATAAAGTCAAAATGTTTTAACTGATCTTCTTTGATGAAACACTGTGACTTTTCATTTCAGGATATTTGTTCAAGAAATTTTCTATGACATTTTATGTTACTCTGTTGCAAGATAAATTGGCAAATTTTACCTTTCAGTGCCATCAAGCCAAGAGATTAAATTCCTTTTCTTTTTTCTTTTTTTTTTTTTAATTCTAAGTCATAAGAGTTTGGAAGAAGGTTAAGATAAGGTTCTAATAGTACAAATGTACTTACAAATACTTCTGTGGTGTACACCTCTCTAGAATGGATATTAATCTTGTCATCTGTTAGGTGCAGTGTTAGAAAAGTTTTCATTTTCTTTGTGATCCAAATAAAATAGGCTGGAATATCTATTTTACATTATATTCTCGGAATTTAAAATAGATTTTTTGCATTTTAATTTTGGATAAAGGTGCTTGTTTCCTGGCAGAACCTGTTTGCTCATTGTATCCTGTAAGGAATATTTTATTATACCAATTTATATGACTGCGACAAAAGCTAACTACAAAGTAAATCAGAATTAATAACAGACCCAAAAAACTTTTTTTTTTTTTAATTTAATCCATATGAATCCAGGGAGGAAATGCCAGTCCTTTTAATTGTCTATTTTCACTTTTGTAAATTGTCCATTTTATTTTGTTAACCTTGTTGATTTGTTGCTAACCTTGTTCAATAGTTGCTTATGTTTGTTTTAATTTTTTAATTTAGTCTGTGGACCTCCAAAATTGTAAATATTTTTCCTGGGTGGTATGTTGGCAACTGATACTCCCAGCTAGAAGTTGTGTCTTCCCTTAGTTTCTGGCAATATTTCTTAAACTGAGTGAAAAAGTGAAGTCCTGGTGTATTTATAGTTTCTTTTCTGGGAAGACTATCAGGAGGAAAGGCTAGGCTGAAGTAAAAATGTCTTTTTTTTTTCTTTTTCAGAGGGAGACATTCTTAAGTGGAATACTTAGAGGAAGGGAACAAATTTGCATCATGTGTGAACTGTTACTATTTAGTGCTCACAATGCCTTGTATGGCTTTTTAAAATAGGAATTACATTTAGTTAAAAGTTCTGATTTAGAATTTTCCTTCATGTGTCAGTAGCATCAAAAAGCTACTGAGTGGCAGGCTGTGGGTGGAAATGAGGTGAGAGCTTGTATTAGTGAACCACAATGGATGAAGAACACTCATAATTTCCTATATTTATAACTTCTTACTTTAAACGTACACAGGATGTAATATTTGGATCTACATTTCATTTGAATGAACTCTGGATCTAGTGTCTGGTGTAGTATTTATAATTGCTTGTATTTCCAAAATCCATACTTGTATATAATTTGCAGTTATTGTATCTACTTTCACTGTCATGTAGAAGGTCTAGATAGGGGTTGGAATTTTATTGTCCTAAATTTTACACAAGCCAAAAAGTTGTCGCATTGGGATAGTTAACCTTTCCTGTAAAATATTCCTACAGCTTTTAGCAACTGAAATTTTTGAAAGCTTGATATAGAAACTAATAACCACTAAAGTTAATGAGAGAATCTGTCTTGTGGAGGAGTGTTTCAGCCTCAGTGTCAATCTTTACATCTTCAAGTAAATGTAGTATTAAAATTTGCAGTGTCCTTGATCATGTAACTTGATAGTCACTTAGATCCCCGTTTGAGTGGTTCAGTTAATACTCACAGAAACACACAGATGAGGGAAATGTCAGCAGAACAGAAAATCTGTCACCAGTAAGATTTATAGTGAATATAGTAGCCTCTGGAAAGCCTCTGGCATACAACTTGCAATACTAGCATGCATGTCCATTATTGTTAGGGTTCATGTTTCATATTCTAACTTTCTCTAGTTATTTGACAGTAGCAATGTTTTCCTGCTGTGAAATACCATAAAGTACCAAATGATTTATATTTTCTGCATCCCTAGAGTTAGAAATTTGTTTAGAGAAAGACAATTTTTAGGGTGCTTTTGTTGCTGTTGTTCAGTGATTGTAGAAATTCAGCCTTCTTACTCTTGGAAATTAGGTAGAAAAATAATGAATATTTTAACCGTCAAATAACACCATATACAAGTGCTGGTAATAGACATATCATGGGAAGTGCAGTGACAAAAAAACCCACCAGATATGCAAAGCATTGCCTGACTTCTGACTGTGTTCCAGAAAGTGCATACCAAAGTATTCAGGTGGTATCTGAACCCAGCAAGAAATGCAACTCAGAAATGCAATTAGCAGTGTTACTTACTGCATGTCCACAAAATAGCATTGCAGCTGAAGCACTTGTCTTTTTTCTGTGGTCTCCTCAGGCAGTAGGAATTGAAATCACATTTCCAATTTCTCTGAAAAACTGCTAGAAGAAAGAGGCAAGAGAAAAATCTTTCCTCTTTGGATAAGTGAATTGATACGCAGCTAAGAATGCAGCTCTTGTGGCCAGAGGAAAAGAGATTTGGACACTTTGATTGTTTTTCATCATATTGATGTCACTTCCCTCATAACTGTAAAGGGTTTTGCCAGGAACAATACATGGAAAAAAGAAGATTTTTCTCAAGCCAAAATTCATATTTTAGTTTATAAATTTTTACATTTTCAGCACTTGTGAACACTAAGAATGCAACAATTGAAGCTCTTGCCAAAAGTTCACAATCTGTCTTTATCCATGTATATTTTCCCTACCACTTTACAGTGGCTTCTACAAATGAATAACTGAATATATTTGTAATGTGAAAATTATTATTTTGACTGTCTGGCTATTAATTAGATTTTCATTCAGAGTCTGATGGTTTTGAAATATTTGTCTAGAGAGGGTGCTATGGCAAGACTTAAAATACAAATATAATTGTCAGGTTTGTTAAGGAAACAAAAAGATACCACATCTGTCTTTTAACCTCCTCTTGATCCCAGCAGTAACATAACTGTTACTTAACTGGGTAAGAATATCTGCCATGCCTTATATGGATCAAGATCCTGCCAAACACTGTAATCCTTCATAATAGTGTGTCACAAGCCAGGAGGAGAACAGTGTTAGCACAGCTAGAAAAGCAGTTGCAGGTAACCTACTATGCTTCTGCTTTATACTTCCCACTTCCTATATTATTTGAACATCTGCTTATGGAACAGGAAAATCTTTTGTTCGTGAATGAATTTGCAGTAATTTTAGAAAGTCACTGGTGGTTTTGTGTGTGATATGAAGGGTGGGATTAACTTTTCACTAAAAGAAAATATTAAGAAATATGAATCTATAATCTAGCCAAGCTTTTTATATTGTTTCAAAAATTATAATAATTTTCAGACAGATTTGTGACTGTATTGCCCATTTAAATAGGGTATATACCATTTATTTTTCAGACATGACTGTCAGTAATACTGGCTACCATATTCTTGTCTGTACTTAATGTCCATCTAACAATAGTCTTTTAGTATTAAGGGAGTCAAAACAGAAGGTAGTATATGCCAATGTGTATGCCAAAATAAGTGGAGCCATATACTGACAGTAATGACATAACCCAAGCCCTGTGTGTATGCTGGTGTAGAAGGTGCTAAGTTTAATAAAACAAAACAGAAAGAGGGAAAAAATAATACAGAAGAAAAATGGGTACCTAGGGATTCCATAGGTGCACAAATAGCGTCACAGCCAAAAAGATAAAAGCTCAGCCTTTGACAGTGAACTGATAGTTAGTGTTCTTATTTTGTAAAATTAATATAATTTACTTTCTGTTTTTTACCCTTAACTTTAAAATTCTTTACAGCAGTATCCATAGAATGATAGAATAGGCTGAGTTGGAAGGGATCCAATAGGATCATTAAGTCCGGCTCCTGGACCTGTGCAGGACACCTCCAGAGTCACACCAGGGGTCTGAGAGCATTATCCAAACATTTCTTGAACTCTGTCAGGCTTGGTGCTGTGATCACTTCCCTGGGGAACCTGTTCCAGTGCCCAACCACCCTCTGGGTTAGGAACCTTTACCTGATATTCAACCTAAACCTCTCCCAATTCAGCTTCGTGCCATTTCCTCGAATCCTCTCACTGGTCATGAGAGTGAAGATTTCAGTGCCTGCCCCTCCTCTTCCCCTCACAAGGAAGTTGTAACTGCAGTGAGGTCTCCCTTAAGTCTCCTCCAGGGTGAACAGACCAAGTCACCTCAGCTGCTCCTCATACAACTTCCCCTCCAGATCCTATTGGCCCTCCTAGGGACATTCTCTAATAGTTTAATGTCTTTTTTATATTGTGGCACCCAAAACTGCCCCCAGCACTTGAGGTGAGGCTGCCCCAGTGCAGAGCAGAGCAGGACAATCCCCTCCCTTGCCTGGCTGGTGATGCTGTGCCTGATGCCCCCCAGGACAGGGCTGGCCCTCCTGGCTGCCAGGGCACTGCTGACTCCTGTTCAACCTGACATCGACCAGGACCCCCAGGTCCCTTTTTGCAGCACTTCTCTTCAGCCTCTCATTCCCCAGTCTATTGACACAATCAGATTTTCCCTGTCTCAGGTTCAGAATCCAGCACTTGCCCTTGTTAACGCTTCTTATGTTTGGTGATAACCAGGCATACTGTAAAGAATTTTTAACTCAGAATGGAACAGTGAGTAATTCCACAGTCTGAATATTCCTATGACTCTTTGCTTCCACTCTCCCTCAATTCTGAGATTAATTTTGTTCATCTGTAACTTGACTTTAAAGATACACATTTCTAAATTTTCAATATAAATTTATCAAACTTAACTTATTTCTTCTTAGACTATACAGAAACAGATGGATGCAAAGATAAAATATCTGATCTTTAGGCTGTAAAAAATCATTATGGGCTGTATAATGTATGGTGTAAAAGTAAATACATATTGCTACATTCAAATACTGAGGGTTTTTTCAAATGTATTTCAAATGGTTTCCTTTTTATCTCAGCCATTCTGCTTTAGCTTCTTCACATCTATTGCTGATTTCATACCTGAAAAACGGATTAAAAGGAATGATAAAAAAATGCAAACATATGTAAAATACGCCTCTGGAAAATATCAAATACTGCTAGATAACCTCTAGTCCTGTACATGAATCTGAAAACGAACTGTAGCTAAAAGCTAAGAGCTTTCTCAAATGACAGGTATCTCACCAAAGCCAGAGTATTCCCTAGTCAAATGGGAGTCTGGAGAACAAACTGAAATTTTATTATCTGGACAGCAGTAATCATTTGGCAAATAGCAGCGTTTGATTTCTAAAGTAACCTGGGATTCAGAGACATTTTCTATATGTTTGGCACTGTCCAAGTACATTTTCCTGACCTTACTCTTTGCACTATTTTAAGCTTTCCTCCTCTGGGGACAGAGTTTAGCACTTGTAAGTAAACCAGTGATTCCACAGGCACATCAAACTGCAATTGTCATTAAAGATTTGATGTAAAAAAAAAGGCATGATTGTGCATGAGCTTTTATTTTGTTAACTACCAGAATGGTTAAAATTATGATCTGGTTTCACTGTCTTTAAAATAATTTTTATCATAAATTCTAGAGCTAAGAATGAAAAAATTGGTCTAGAGGGAACAGGAATATTAGGGAGGAGCAAGCAGTACAAAGAAACAACAGTGCAGAAATAGAGTCAAATAAAAGCCAAACTTGCAATGCAGTAACAATTATTGATTTTACAGATGAAATTTACCGCACCCTGGTGAAAATTTACTGGTAAAAATATTTTCCTCAGTTTATTCCTTGATTTATTTCCCAGTTACTTAATAGGCATTACCACTGCATTGTGTTCCTACCCGTGAAAACATTGTACAATATGTCCTACATGTCTCTGTAGGTGTATTGCTGAATACAGAGTTGGGGATCTGTAAAGATTAAGGATAAGAGTAGCACCAACACATGTTATTATTCTTATGTACTCACCTGTAGTAAGCAAAAGCCATTGGCTATCATAAGGAAAACCTAACACAGGGAAGACAAAAAGGGCCTGGTGTGTGTTCTCATCCATGTTGAGAAAGTAAAACTAGATTAAGTTAAAAATTGTTGGTGTTATTCAAAAGAACGAAGAGTACAGGGCTGCTTAAATGTGATCTGACTGTGTTGTTCGACTGGTAAGCCAGGAACCTGGTCTCTGGACCACAGCAAATATAATATAATGTAAAATAAAAACATTCCTTGACTCAACAAGAATTAAAGTAATTCTAAAAATTAATTCTGTTAAGGCAGGTAGATACTGAAAAAATTCAAAAAGGTGTCTGTAAAAACACAGAAAAGAAATAGAGAACATAAAAGTAGGACAAGGCTTATTTGTATGTGCCAGCCCACAGTGAACAATGACAATTACTGGGAAAAAAAGAGAGGATTTCCTCTGTATAAGAGATATGATTATTTTTGCTTAGAGTAAGCAAAAATCGGCAATGTGAAAAAAGAATCACATACTCCACTTGATATAAATATAACAGGTATCTACTCAACAATTTTCTTAGTAGCCTGAAATTAATAATCATAAAGGCAGTGGTGAGGCTGACTGGCACAGTATCAGGGATAGCCCAGATGGGAAGGTGTGGAGGGGGAGCGGTGCTGTTGCAGTGCTGTGCTCCCCTTGGCACGCCTTTTGCATTCCCAGTGTCCCTGGAGCTGTAGGCTTTGGGGCTTAACCCTAACCCTAAGTCTAGTCCTCACTGTTCTGACTAACGTTAATTTTCACCCTTACCTGGTTTTCCATTATGGATTTCCAAAGTAATGGATTAATAATTTAATTTTTAGATCAGTGCCTGGTGCTTTTTTTATGATTTTGGGGTTTTATTTGTATATTTCCCTCATCTTTTCTTTTATTATTGGTATGCTAAAAATGAGGAAGGGTCTGTGAGCAAAATTACTGCAGACTCTTAATCCATGTAACTCTTAGGAGAGATCAAAAAACAATGGTAGGGCAGACACTGATACTTGTTCAGCAATATCTGCTGTAAATAAACCTGGAACAACTTCCCACCTTTTGTTTCCACCTCACACATTATTTTGGGGAATTTTGAGGTATTTGAGTGGAGGTTCATATCTTTCCATTGGAATTCAGAAGAAATAGGGGTACATAGAGTTAAAGAAAGAATAAATCTCCTGACTGTGTTCAAGAGATTATGAGAATTAATAAGAGAAAATCAGAAACCCCCCAACAGAACACTGAAAAATCCTAATAATCCTTCTGTCAAGAGGCATATTTGGTTTTTTTTCCCCTAAAGCTTTTGTATCTTTGGTTTCTTAATTTTAGCATTCAAGGCAGCAAGGTGATTTTTTAATAGGAAAATATAGCAAGAATTTGGCATTGTTTAAAGATTTGATGCTATACCATACCCTAATGAAGATTAATGTGAACAAAGTGGCAAATGACATTTGAAATTGCAAGAAGAATATAATTTGTTCTATCAATCATCAGTTTGTGCCAGTAAATATGTGTGACATGGTATAGATCTTGAAATCTGTCACATACTTTAGTACTGTTGTTCATTTTTTTGGACTAATCAGTAGTCGTATTTCACACACTTCTTGTTGATGCCAGCAGCTGCTTCTGAAAAGGATTTCTAGTCTGGAAGTTCCTTTAAACCACAATGGTTTGATTCAGATACCTGTTACAACTCTATATATATCACTGACTTCACCTTCCAGTTGCTCTTGCAAACATCTTGAATATCTTGTTTCTATATGCTCTGAAAGTGAGAAACTGCCAGGAATCAGCTCTATAAAATAATTTAAAATTATTAGTGATTATTTTTATAGACTCAAAAGTATAAGCTTTAGGAAGAAACATGGAAATTCATTCTTTTATTTAATGCATCTTTTTAGTTAGCCTTTAAAATGTCAGTGTTTGAATGGAAATGGGGTATAGTACTTCTATGTTGTCAGCAGTCTATCACAATTATCTAGTCAGGGAACATGAGGAAAAAGGCTCTTGAAAAACTGGCTTTATAAGAAATCCAGAAAGTCAGTGATAAACCCTTTTTTAAATAGGAGTCTACATATCCTTCTAGGATTCCTTTTCAACTCTCTGGGGCCTCACTGGATGGTATTACTTACGGTATTATTTCTCCAGTCATATATTTGTTTGTTTCTCAGTAGAAGCTCTACATTTGTGAAATATATGAAGCAACCTCAAGGAAGTTTAAAAGGTTTTTCTCTAATCCTGCAAATGGTTCTTTGGCTATTAAATGACAATGGTGGCATATACATTCCAGTATTTAATTTCTACCTGTCTACTATATTTTTCTTTTTTCTATTTTCTTTTTTTCTTTATTTTGCTATAGAGTCAAATTATAGCTAAGCACGTGGGTCCCAAGGTTGTCCACACAGTGATGAGCTACCTGTACGGGGTGGTTGGGAAAGCTCCAACTTCTGGTGAAACAGCAGATGAATCAAGTGGTTACAGAAAATCCTGGGGTGCTTTGCCTGGTGGCTGCTGTGCTTAATTTAGACTATTCAGAAGGGATAACTGTAAAGCAAATAATTATAGAATTCTTACCCTTATTCCTTTGTGTGCTCTTTGCCAGGTTCATAGCATGTTAATTGAACTTGGAATTCAGCTGCTTTTGACTAACCCCTTTAAAAAGCTGCAAATTGTCAAGTCATTTAGAAATATTTATGGTTATAGGCATAGCAGCAGTACTATAAAACTGTAAAAGAACGCTGTTGAAATGAATGACTGTGCAGATTTGTACTTTCTAAATGTCTTGGATGAAAGCTACAGCCTGGCTGAGAAGAGTTCAGAGCCAATATTCAGAGGCAGTCTCCTCTAATCACTTGGAACAATAGAGCCTCCTCCTGAGTTTGATCTGATAACTGTAAATACCATGAATTCATCTATTCAACAAAATATAGAAAAAGTTTCCAATTCAAATAAAAAAAAAAAGTAGAAGGTCATTACATTTTTTTTCTAAAAGCATTCTAAAATCACAATCCTTCAGTGTACTGCTTTTCACAATTATTTTAATTATTATTTCAAAGGACCATTGAAGAGTTTGATGTGACCCTGTTGCAGACATGAATTACAGCTGCACTAGCTTTTGAGCCATGCACCTGTTTGCATTTGTCTGTGTATGGCCAACAGTGTATGCAAATATGATAAGAATATTGTTTCCCATTTTGTTTTTTCAACTGTGGAAGAACCAGTGAGGAGTTATAGGAAAAATTTTCAAGTGATAATTTTCACCTCCATCCTTATTAAAAGAGAAAGCACAGTTCAGCATTTGACCATAACCTCAGATGTACAAGTAACCCTTG
Organism: Chaetops frenatus; assembly: GCA_013400775.1. NCBI lineage: Eukaryota > Metazoa > Chordata > Aves > Passeriformes > Picathartidae > Chaetops > Chaetops frenatus. Next base: position 61,521 of record VZTR01016453.1, on the reverse strand, counting down.
ATTTCAAGTACAGATAGTTGCCTATTTGAGGAAAAATCCTTTCAAGTGTGAGAGGCTGAGAATTGAAAAATGCAGTGATCCTCATGCCCTCTGTATAAAGGCTCTATTTCAAGCAAGATACTTTCTACCATCCAGTCATGTCCAATCTCCTCCTTTTTTACTTCTTACATATCTATTTTCTTCTGTATAATTCATGGCCTTGCACATTGCAGGCAAGTCACTCTTTTATTTCAACTCTAATTTGACAGATAGTCTCAACATGTTTTGGAAAATCAGAGTTCCACATCCCTGCTTTTTCTGACTTTCTTTAATATATAATTCACTGACATAACATTTCAGTGTCCTAAATAGTTTTTAATTTAAATATTTTCTTCCATCTTTCTATCATCCTCTTCTTCCACATTCTTCTAGATGTCTGTCTATATACCCAAGTCTCAAATGCCTAAGGTCCATCCTTTTCACATTTTCATCATCATAGTTATAAAACATAGAAATAAAATCTTTCAGAATCATATATATTTTATCTTGTCCTAATATTTAGTTTTCCTCTTTCTTTTTCCTCAGGTATTTATGCTCTAAATGTATGTTTTGAATTTCCACTTTTAGTAATTTCTTCCACTAAAATTTTAGTCTCTTTTTTGGTCACATCATAACCCTTTAGTCTACCTTCCTGCCCTCCCGCTTTATCTTTGCTAGTAAATTAAAGGCTACTGGGGTACAGACCTAGGCATAAGGACATTCTTGAGCCCTGAAACTCTCTTTTGCTTATATGTATATTTTTATAATAATTCTTGCCCAGATTTCGTCCAGGCCAAATAGGACTATATTAGAAAATTTCAGGGCACTGCTCTCAAGTTAAGATGAACCATGAACATAATATGAAATCAACTGGTTAATTTGGGTGAGACTACCCTCTTGTAGAAAGTAAGAACATTTATTGGTATTGGCACAATTTGTTGGTCTCATTGCAAAAGTTTAGTCCCAGACTCATTTAATTTACAGGTGTACATAGTCTCACATCTCTTCTTACTGCAATTCATTCTGAAAACTGCCTATGTAGGTCCTACCCATATAGTTCATCCTATCAAACCTACCAATTTTTCTATGTAGTTGTCTCCCAGTATTTAGTTATTTACTTTTTCTTCATTAGACACATAAATCTCTCCTTACATAAATCTACCTTTCCTTTTCTTTATACTGCTTCACACACTGAGAGGCTTCCCAGATTCTCTTCCCAGCTGTTGTTTTACCCTACTTGCTGCTGTGAATAACCATTTCCCCTGAGTGGAGCTCGGAAGGCACTTTACTGTCAAAGTGCTTCCATCACTTCACATGTTGCTTCCCTATTGCCTGTAATACCGTTTGATTAATGGTGATTAATACTGATTTGAATTTCCTCTCCTATTTGGCTTTCCTTTTTCCTTGCCATGAACCTGTCACAAGTGGCATAGAATGTGTCTACAGGGGCAACTCTATGCTGCAGAGGTACTTCTAGTGTTTACAGGGTCTGTGTACTTGAAGTGAAACACTACAGATTTGAGAGTAATGCTGATATGTAATGTTGATATGCCTGAAGTTTTTCTTTCATGATGGAATAGATAAGCCAGGGCACCCTGTGAGCACCCTTTGAGCAGTGAGGACACAAGATCCTCAAACAACCAGTGTTCTGTGCACTCATGTGGTGTGTATGTGTCTAAGACAGGCAACTTCAGCCAGGAAAAATCATTTCTGGTAAAGACACTGTAAATACAGTTCTGAACTGTAAGTAACCACAGCAAATCAAACCTTGGTCCCTTCTTCTGTGCATTGCACCTGTTTCTTATATAGTCAGCTTGTAGGTATCAGCTCAATAGCAGGAATCAGCTCATGAGGTTTTGCATTCCAAGTAGAAAATGTAACTATAACAAAAACTATAATTTAATTAAAATTTTTATAAGCTCATGCATGCACAGCTTTCCTTCATTACGCATGACAAAACATGAGAAATAAAGAACTGAATTTTGGGATCAAGGTAAGGTCCATTCTTACCTTTCTTCCAGCAATAGAAGGTGAGGCAAGATTATGTGAACACCATAGAAGACTCTTGGTTCTAAGATCTTCTAGTTCCCAAAGTTTTATGAATTAGGGTCTTCCTGAATCAAAGACTGTATGGTATTTAGCAGTCTCTGATAGATTTTTCTCTCATAAATACTTTCAGGCTTTTTTTCAGCTTGTGCTTCCACAGTACTCTGTGGACGAAGCCTTTGCTAACTATCCAAAGGTGACCAGGGATTCTTCTTTAGACCTCCAGCCAAAGACAAGTCACTGTGACTTTGAAAGAAACCCTAATGAAATCACAAGGCTTAGAAGCTGTAGTTTGGTTTTATTCTGTAGCATACCAAAACCCCATCTTCTGGTGCAGACACAGTAGAGAAGTACATTGTACCCAGTACATTGCAGGCTGAAGTCTAAAGCAAAAAGTGTCTGTCCTCACAGATTTAAAGATTTCAGGGAGAGTGAGGAAAAGAAGATAGAGAAATAATTTGTTGACATAAGGTGGAGAAGGGGAAAAAAATGGAAAGGATGGGTGTGCAAGCCTAGATGATGACTATTTTGATTTTACACAAATTCATAGGTGTTTTACTGTGTCAGTGAGCCGTTTCTGATTTAAAAAAAGATAAGGCATACCATCAAATGGAGAAAGGTTTCTGATTTTATTAGTACATAGAAGTCTAGAGCAAGAAATTATGCTTAAAGGTATAGCACATAAAATCATAGTATTGACATGAAAAATATCCAGCCTGGAATAGAAAAATAAGAGTTGAAAATAGAGTTTAAAAGTCTCCTGTTAGCTGTGAAGTGAAACCAGATAGTCACCTGTGTAAGCATGTGGTGCACTGCCACACTTTGCTGGTCCTCAGTGATATCCAGGCCTCAGAGCCAGAATAAGGGAAAATGCCAGTTAATGCAGCAGCTGACCAGAATGCCTCCTGAGAGAGGCTGTGGCTCAGGCAGTGGGAAGGGTATCTGATAGTAGTGACTAGCAGGAGCATCTAATGAAATGAGGCATCATAAGGAGTGTCTTGAACAATAAGGATCCATAGAGAGAAGTTAGTGATGGCCCCAGAGCAGAGCAAGGAGCAGTCAGAAGTAGGAGAAGCTGTTAGAGAGGAAGCAAGTCACAGCAGAGGAAGACCTGACAGCCCTGAACTGTGAGTAGAAAAGAAAGCATCTGGCCATCCTAGCCATGGGATGCACTTAAGAGTGACACTGAAAAAACATTGTAAAAGGGAAGCATTATGTCTTTCCATGCTGTTTGTTTTCCTCATTTAAATTCATTCACCACTTCCCATGGGCAGGCAGATGTTCAGCCATCCCCAGGAGAGTAGGGCTCCATCACATGTAACTGTGACTTGAGAAAACAAATGCTGTGACTCTGAACGTTCTAACTTCCTTCTTCTCCAGATTTATATGCTGAGCATGACGTCATATGGGTTGGGATATCCCTGTGGTCATTTGCAGCCACCTGCCCAGAATGTGCCCCCTCCCAGCTTCTTGTACCCCCTCATCCCCCATCCTTCTCACTGGTGGGGCAGTATGAGAAGCAGAAAAAACCTTTGACTCTGCTCAGCAATAGCTAAAAATATCCCTGATTTATCAGCACTGTTTCCAGCACAAATACAAAACATAGCTCCACATTAGCTACTCTGAAGACAATTAACTCTGTCTCAGTCAAAGCCAGCACAGGATAACAGCTCAAGCCACTGTTTTAGTAATGGCCTCTGAACATTTCAACTTAGCCCTTATCACAACCAGTGATTTCTTCATAGAAAAGTTAGGCAGACCTACAACTACCACAGATGTCTCTCTGGGGTGGAATATCCCCAAGCCACATTGTTGTAACTGCACCACAGAGGTCTCCCCTTTGAAAATCATCCATTTCTTAACTCTGACTGTAATAAGCTTGAAGGATTCGCTATCATCTCTCCATTAGAAATAACTGATGTCGAAGCATTCATGCACGTAGTGGATCGTTACCCAGTGATAAAAACAGTCTCTGCTAACACCCAGGACTCATGCATCATACAAATTGAATTATTTCTAAGGGTTAAAAAGAACAAAGCCATGAAGCTTTGACCTGTGGATCGATAAGGAACTTACATCTCCAGCAATGTGTGGCTCTTAATCAAAACCATGGCTGCTCATTTATACCAAAATAAAAGGTCATTGATGCACTTTCAGAGAAAAGATTGACAACTTTCCAAAACACCTTCATTCTCTGATCCTTAAAATCTTTTAATGAGCAAGAAATGTACAAGAGGAAGTTCTTCTGACTGAAAAATACAAGAACTTAAATAAAAAGACAGTAGATATAAAACTGGAAATAAACCTTTCACTCCTTTGACTGACAAAGTTGACATGAACAGAAACCTTTGTATCCATGTTCTCTGTAAGAGCAGTGATAGCCTGAACTCATCTGGTGACTCTACTAGGAGCTAAATTTTAATACAACAGATATCTCATCGATTTTTAGGTAAAAAAAATTTAAAATTAATGTATAAAGTAATGCATTTCTGAGCAAATGTTGTTGTTCTACACAGTGTTAATCTATTTCTGTATGAAACCAGATTTTGTTTATCATACTATCAGTAAATGTTTGAATAATAACCACAATATTTTTACAGTTTTCACATAGTTGCAATATCTGTAAGATATTAAAGTTATGCAACAATGTCAGTAATGAGTTTCAAATTTATTCTGTTGAGAAATTTATGAAAAAAATAACCTGCCTTTATGTAAACAGAGGATTACATCACAAAGACCTTGTTAATGTAGTTAGCCAGTTTTACTGTGACAGCTTTGTCAAACTAAGAGTTAAATAAAATTTCATTAATTGTGGAGTCATAAGTCATTCAATTTCCATAAGAACTAAACATGCAAAGTATCACAGGGTGGAAATCTTCAGTCATGCCTGATCCTTGAGCAGTGCAGGTATGTAGTGTCACGCAGACATTTCTCGCATACAAATTAGCTGATAATATGATCTAATACAGTAGAGAAACCAAATCACTGAAATAAGAACCCTGTGTACAATCTTTATCCATTTTACTTAGTCCTGTTTAACTCATAAACTTACTTTTAATAGCAAAAAGTGACAACAGAGACTTTTGATGTAGTCAGTTAAGGTGAGTTCTTTGACTGCAACAGCTCGTGCAAAAGCAGCCTGAGCTGCTTTGTGTAAAGAGCACTGTGGCTTTGTTTTGGAAAGGGACTTCTGAAATGGACAACCCTCTCACAGGTCTCATATCTGACAGTCCTGTATGGTATATGCTCAGATAGTAGCATGACACAGACTACCATTAAGCTCTTATCCTGACATAAATCTGTGTTCGCTATATTACAGCCAAACACTCACGGTCTGTAAAAAAATGAATTTCCTTTAAAATCCTTACCTTCCCTTATCAGACCACATCCTAGTTTTTTATCATTGACTATTTTAGCCTTAGTGAGACAGACCTTATGGAACTATAAACAATCAGACAGAGTCTTATAGGACAGTGTTTATACATCCATCAGTCTCTCTGCTCATTGGTGAAACTCTGAGCATGTCTGCCATCCTCCAAGAAATCCAGGTCTCTTAGCCTTATTTCATGTACTAATTTTATGTAATACTTCGCTATGTGGAACAACTCTCTGTGGCAAAGCAGCAATAAGTATTCACATTAATCCCTTCTGATTATTCTCTGGGTGTGTATTTTATGATTGCTCCTTTCAGCTGACAGAAAAGAAAGGGATTTCATTAACATAGTTGAAATTACAGCTCCATCATGTCACTAAAACCCACCATCAAACAAATAGCGTACATTGCAATGTCATTCTTTTCTGTGCTGTTTATTTAGAGCAGTTAATCAAGCCAAAATAAGTAAAATATTAACAGAATGGAGAAGGCTAAAATTCTTTATTTGTTCTTAAACATGTATGAAGAGGTCATAAAACAAAGCAAGACTATCAATGTCTCATACAGTCATTTGGCAGGAAATTCTGTGAGCTGCTTAAAATATTGTTCTTGTGAATTACTTGTGGCATTTTTCAAAATGGTCCTTTTCTGTTCTCATTTTCTACACCTATCAATTGACTTCTTCAAGGAAAGGCATTTTTTATTGCTATACTCATCCAAGAAAAAGAGAAAAAAATTAGTGACAGACCTTGAGAGAAATAGAAAGCAGCAATAACTTCTGTCAGTCTATTTGAGAGCAGATGAATAAAAAGACAGTAAAACCAAGCTGGTAATATTGCCTAGCTAATACATTATGCCAACCACAACCTTATACAGTATTAGCTAATGTAGCTTTCACATAACTTCTGGGAGTTTTAATGTACCCATTTTCTTTTCTGCCTTAGAAGAGGAATCAGTGAAATCTCTCCTAAGCTCTCAATACCAGTATAGTAAATTTTGGTGCAGATTTTTCCTCTACCTGTGAATCTAAATTCCAGACTAATCACATTTTTTGGCTGTTAAATTTTTTGCATACTATTGCTGGTTGAATTGATCCAGAATATTGAGGTTCCTCTTACACTCACTTTTTTCGATACTTCTTTAAAATGCTGGCACATGATTTCCCAGATTTGGTACTAGATTGGCTGATGGACTGTGAGTTGTGAGCACTGTAGTTTGGCTGTTGGAATCAGCTGGAACCAGCTGTGTCTCATATAGGACAGACCCTGGTCTCTTACCACAAGACCACCCCTCCAGCCAGACACCCCCGGCACAAACCCCTTGCCACCTATACCCGATACACAAATACGTGAAGAAAATTTCTTATTATTCTGTCTGTGAGATCTGGACTCAAGAAAAGATTACTCCCTTTGGGATATTTAAAATAATGTTAAAGAGAAGTTCAAATACAAATTAAAACAACCCTTACAACAAAAACGTGAAAAAGACAATCAGTCAGAGGAAAGTAAAATTAATCTTGCTGCCCCAAGGCACATCCATTCCTTAATGAAAAGAATCTCAAATATGTTGTCGCCTACATTAGGTTAGGTTTGGCTGATTTTTAAAAGTTTGGAAAGTGATAATTATTTTGCTGTCAAGGAGGAATTCTGACTTACCAGACTTGACGAATTTGTACAGAGGGCTTACCTAGATGTGGTATGTTGGACTTTTATTGCTCATTTCAGATCAGCAGGGTAGCACATGAGTAGGAAGTCTGATATCCTTGAGTGTTTGGTCTGCTGTGCTCTGACAGCTTGTGGCCAGGTTGTAAATCAAGTTTAAAAAGAATAAACTAATCAAGCATCAAGGAAAGCATTGATTAACTTGGTAAGTAAGTGTAGTCCTTATGTCTCCTCTTACTTACTGAGTTTGGATAAAACCTGAGTCAGAATTTGGGCTACCTTCATCTGGACAATATGCCATAAATCTTTAATTTAATGTGACGTTTTGTAGGATTATGTAATGGATGAAAGTGCACAGAAAAAAAAAAAAAAATGGTACTGATTAATGGCTGTGACAACAAGACCTGTAATGGACATTGACAACACTCTGGAAGTTCCTAATGTTGTACACAATGACAAAGTACAACATGTTGATAAAATAGTTGTTGTCAACAGAAAGAGGGGAGGTCAGACAGAAACATAATGTATTAATTACCTCTAAGTCAAAGAAAGGTATCTAAAAAATCTCTCTAAAAGCAATATTTATTATTTGATAAGATAAATTCTTGTCCAAGCTTTATTTTTGTGCCTTTTTAAACAATGGCCTGGGTACTTTGGTTCTATACAAGATGTATCATCCCTTAAAATTTGTAGAATAATGTTTTCCACTGGGAACTAAATGGGGTGATTTTATGTCAGGTGTGGTCATGCATAAACTTAATTCACAGCACCATAGCATCAGCAAGCTTATGCTTAAAGAAGAATTATTTTAGGGTCAAAAATCTTCTGGAAGCACTTCTGTCGCACCAATACATACAGTACAGTGCTAAACAATATGAAGAATGGAAATTTGAAGTGAAATACATTGCTTTGTCCTGAAAATAAATATTTCTTCTTAAAAAATGAAATCCACTTCCTTAGGGTGGAAATTTTGTACTGAAGAGAAAAGGAGAGCAGAATACAAGACCTTCTTTTATTTCCTTATACATATACAAATTCCCTTTAGTGTCAATGGGCATACAGTGAATAAAGTATAATAAATACAGTGATGTATAATGAATAGAGAATAAATCCTATCATTAACAATTTAGAAATATTATTTTGAGCTAATATACTCTGGAAAATCTTCCTGACAGCCCATCAAAAGTCCAAGAAACTGTAGTTACACCACTCCTGCTCTGCTTCTATTGCCTGATGTACCTTTTTACTATGCTTAATTGACTCTAATATTCATAGGGAAAGTGGCAGAACCTCCCCTATGTTGAAATTCACATCTCCAAGGCAGAAAGAACATCAGCATTGTCAGTGCCAGTGATACTTTCTTTGTCAGTTTGATGTCAAATCTAGGTAGACCATAGCTCCTTAGAAGGCAGAAGGTAACACTGACAATGTGAACAGCACTGGGAAGCAGATGAGAACTATAATTTCATTTACAGTCAAAAGAGACATCACTCACTGCCAGTGAATGTGATAAGGACCCATGCCTGCTCTGCCTGTTTGGCAGACAGTCTGAGGACTGTGATTAGTGTAGGTGCCACAAATTTATGAGATAAGTGTCAGGTGCCCCATCTCTAGCTTTTCACAGAAGCCCTGTCCCCTTCCTGGCAGCCTCAGGGGCTGTTTTCCCTGGAAGTCATGCCCAGGACCAGACACTCTCTACTAGCTTAGCAGGAAGAACACCACCTCCAAAGGCCCTTCCCCTCTCTACACAGGGGCCTGTCATGTTTCAGCCACCATTTTAAGTCAAGGTGTCTTGTCTCCATTTGATGATAGGTAGCTTTTATTTTGTTTTGCTCTATGACTTGCTGATTACACTTCTTGGCCTCATAATACCCACACACATTTTGAGATTGTCTTCCCAGTNTATATATGTATAAATCATATTGTGTTTCATTATACCTAGATACACTACTTACATAATATACACATATAAAAATATGTGCTATATATATATATGTTTATGGAACCACAGAAATTAAATAGATATCGCCATAAAATCGTTGGTACAAAATGGCTAAAACAGGTTTAATAACAGCTAATGGAATGGATAATTGTAAAGTTTAAATACAAATAGCGACTCATTAAACAAAAGCAGAAGAGAAGTTCAGTGCCACCACTTTACCAGGTTGCAGTACAAGGCATGGCATATCTGAAGTGTAGGAACTTCAAGAGAGTGGATGGATGGTGAATGGGATAGGGGATAGGGGACAGGGCACAGACAAGCTGGAATAAGTCCAAGCACTGCAAACTCCTTTTGTGAGGCTAACAAGATGCCTCTGTTTTAAGCTTGGAAAGATGAGCCCAATCCAGTGAGCTGGAGTTAGAGATCTCTGCATCCTGCTGCAGCCCAACAGGATGAACATGCAGTTTTAGCAGGGCAGACTTGGGCCTTTGCATGCTGCTGTAAGGCACAGGCAAAGCTGTCTGAAAATGGAAAAACAGAACAAATGCTAATTTCAGAAAATCTTGTATGTATGGACAATAAGAAAAAAGCACAGAGGGGTTCTCCCAAAAGACTGCTTTCTTTTGCTTTCTTTTGGTGTTTGCACTGACATACTTCAGACTTAAAAGTATCATGTAGGTGGGCTGGTTGGGACAGTGAAGAGACTTCACATTAAGCCAGTCTTCAGTGCCATAATACTAATTATTGTGCACTTGGTATTTACAATTCACTGCATAATCTTTTGTTTCCAAAAATTCTGGCTATGCAATTACAAGTGTGTGTAAATAATCAAATGCACACTGCAATTAGATCAGAACTGTCTGAACAAAAATTAAACTTTGCAAGTTTTTCTGGGTGGCTATAAAGTTTATCCAGAATGACTAGATTTATGAGCTGTTGGAGTGCTTTAAACCAGCTAATAATACATCTCTAAGTACAGAGCCACTCAAGAAAACATATGCCAAGATGATGGCATCAATATCAATACCATCAATACAGTACCAATAGGTTCTTTCATTTCACAGAGTAACATCCTAGAGCTGAGTGCCACCTTTCTTGGTCAGAGGTACTCTGCTTAGACCCCACCAGTGAAGATTCTTCCTTTTCATGACTGGAGAAGTCTTCTGTACACTGAGATTCCTACTCCTTCTTGATTTGCAAAGGAGAGCATCTGGTTTGTATCTGAAATAATAATTATCTTCTTCTGACACATTTATGAGTTTTCCCTTCATTAATTTTTATCTGGGAAATATTCACTGCTATGGTAGGGTAGTTTTAAAACAAACACCTGGTTTTTACAACTCTTATCAGAAATTTGCAAGGTTTCAGGCAGGGAGCAGCTTAAAATTAATGAAGTGAAAATTTTAACCGTTTGGGCCTCCTTTTGAAGTATCTCAGCAATACCCTTTCCAGTAGCTTTGAAGGGCAATTTTTTCCTTTACTCCATATATGTTATTCTCCCTCAGTGACTCACAGCTCACAAGGTGCCATTACTTTCTGCAAACCAGAAGTAGCAGAAAGTGAAATATAGAATGGAAGTCATTTCACCTGAAAGATCTGAAACATTTCCCAGGATTCAAAATTGATTCCTAATTTATTGTTTTTCTGAATGTAAACAAAGAATGAATTTATCATCTTTGAACCCCCCTGTGGTCAAGCCTCTATACATTTCCCTGTGTTCCTCTAACAAAGAAACCTTGGTATTTTTTTTTAAGATGGTTCACAACATCTGGCAGCAACCATTAAAGTTATCTAGGCTACCTCCCTTAAGTCAGTAAAGGGTTCTGTGTCAAAAATGTAAAATAGTTATCCTGCAAGGGGAACAGAATTTACCAAAAATTGTTTGTCAACTCATAAAATAACAAAAAAATTATTTGCAAATTGTACTAGGAACAATATGAAGCTGACTGGACAAGTACTTTTTTTACTTCCATCACCATGTAAAATATACAAAGACTGCTATCTCTCCTAATGAGAGAATCCTTGACAAATAGAAGCACAGAATATATTAAATTGATATAAGTTCTAATGCATATGGTCTCATAACACAGCCAAATTATGATAGTGTTCAACATTCANAACCCAAACACTCATTTTTAGAGTTGAGGTGTAAACTATTACAAAATCTGGTGTTTGAGGAAGGACTGAAAACTCACTGTCTCGGTGACAAAACAGGCTTTCATTATCTCTTAGTCACGATACAGAGATCTTTCTGAGAGATGGGAGAGATATTGTGTATTCTGTTTTGAGGAATTCAGCTGTTTTTTTTAATGTTTGGGTAGTATTTCTCAATTTATGTAGCTAAAAGTTTTTCTTTTGACATTTTTAAATGGCAAGTTCTGACTTCAAAATATCAATTTCCAAAATTTATCCATGAAAGTCTCATGAAAAAGTAATGTCTGTTTTAGCACACATGCACACTTCTAATGCATTTAGTTTGCACAAGGAGCTACAGTTCTGGCATTCGCTAATCTTTCTACACCTAATTTTCATATTAGCTGATCATTTTAACTTTCAGAGTACAGTTTTCTTTGCTTCCTATAAAAGAACAAGAAAGAAAAAATTAGATGAAAATAAGAAGAATAACCTCTTTAATCAGTTGACACATGTCATGTGCTACCTGTTTTGAGGAAAAAGTTAATTTACATCTGACAATGAAATTAAACATTAAATTTTTATTATATTCAACCTATAATTTTAAGATTTTTCATTGCTGAAAGACTTAAAGAGTCTCAACCACATTTCTCCAAAAGTAATAGACTCTGCTATGTGTAGACTCCTCACCTTGGGGATTTACATGTCCCAGAGTAAACTGGGATATATCCAATTAAAAGAACATTGGGCATTCTCATACCAAATTACAGGTCTGCTAAAACTCTTTGCATACCTTTGCCTCGACTAAAGAAAACTCAGATTCAAGATTCTCCTCAGTCTTATTTGGAGAAACCTGGCACGAAAAATTATAATGGGAAAGAGACTGAGCACAAACTTTTCCTGCATGTAGCAAATTCTTGCTCAGGACCACTTCCAATACATGGTCAGAGTGGTTTTGTTTTAGGAAAATTCTGTTTTCTCACTCATTCAAATATCTGGCTTTATTCTCAGGAAAAATAAAACACTTTTTGGTGCCTTTAGTTTTGCTTTGGAATAGAACAGTCATATTCATGTCAATATCCATTACAATGTGTTTTGAGCTAAAAAGAAAACCGTGTAACTTTAGGAAATCCCCTAGCAATATGTACAAATAGGATAAAACTCCAGTTATATAAATCTTGAACACTGGCTCTTAATTTTAGTAGCAAATATATAAAGCTCTTTTCTCTGTTTTGAAAGGTTATATACTAATCAGATTATGTTTCTCAAATTTATTCTAATAAGAGTTATTGCATTATAACTCTTGATACTTATTTTAAACCCCAAAGGACTTGTATTTACTTAAATTCCTCGAGAATTTTTTTGTCCTTTATGTATAAAAAATATACCATTAGCAAAGAAAACTGTTTCATGAAGTCCATAGGGTTTAGAATTGTTAAAAATAAATAAATAAATAAATAAATAAATAAATAAATAAAATCTGAGTTATAACTTATAAAGCATATTAAACCCAAAAGCAAATTAGGCATAGGAATTATGAGGATTTAGCAGAGGAAGTGAGACATAAAAAGAGAATATTGCATTGATATTAAATATAATTCAGTTTGAGTGGTTGTTATGGGTTTTTTTGAGGTGTTTTTTATCAAGACATCATAAGATGGTTAATAAGAAAAGTTTAAAGAAACATAAAATTTTCATAATCAGGGGAAAGAAAATTTGAAATTCCTAATATATTCAAGCATGGACACAAAGTGTTGACCATACTAGGTTTCTTAAATAACTGCAACATGAAATCATAGATTCAGTAAAAAGAGTTTAAAATTATGTCAGGTCAGCAATACTCTTATGCAACAATGGAATGACACAATAGTACCTGCATTTAAGAAACTAATATGAGTAATCTGATACCTATAACACACAAGATATTAGTATGTGTCACACGGTAAAGGTTTGTATAGAATGAAGATAAATAGAAGAAAAAAATGCTGATTTACAAGAGCGATTTCATGACAGAATAACTGGGTAGATTTCTCTGAGCAAGTTAGCAGATTTCTACAGAGAGAAAATTTATGTTGGCTGCAGATAACTTGAGTCTATCATTTGATAATGGTGGCCATATGGGAAACAATTAGGAAGCCAGAAATGCTGGTTAATGCAAAAATAATAAGCTAAACATGCAACGAGTTCAATGAAGAGTTGTGAGGCTAAAAAAAAATTAATTAAACTATAAACTTTTAATGGTAAACAATCCGGATGTGTTTTCAATACATAAAAATGAAATACAGGAAAACCTGGGTTGTCTTGATGAACAAAGTCATAGGAACGAGGTTTGAGTTTTCCTTCACTAGAATTCAGCTGGCCTAATCCTCAAATATTAAAATATCAAGTAAGTACCATAAATCATGTCTAGATTCTGTCAAGATTCTGAGAATATCTATTGCCCTAAGTGGTTTTCTTGCATTTCCAACTACAACTATTTTGGTTTATTATTATTATTATATATAGATGAGGCCCTGCTCAATGATAGAGAGTTTATTTTTCCCCTTTCACTGCAAACCCAATTGCTATCACAATTACCAAGTGTATTAATAGCCAGGTCTTTTGAAAGGAATTTGAACCTGAATTCTTCATCTCCGTATCACAGAATCATAGAACATCATGAGCTGCAATGGACCTACAAGTATCACTGAAGTTCAATCCCTGTCCATGCACAGGACAACCCCAAAAATCACGCCATGTGTCTGAAAGCATTGTCCAAACACTTGTTGAGCTCTCTCAGGTTTGGTGCTGTGACCACTTCCCTGGAGAGCCTGTTTCAGGGTCCAGCCACCTGCTGGGTGAAGAACCTTTGTCTAATATCCAACCTAAACCTCCCTGACACAACTTCAAGCCATTCCCTCAGGTCCTGCCACTGACCACGGGACTGAAGAGATCAGTGCCTGCCCCTCCTCTTCCCATCATGGGGAAGTTGTAACTGCAATGAGGTCTCCCCTCAGCCTCCTCTTCTCCAGGCTGGACAGATCATGACCTCAGCCACTCCTCATGCAGCTTCCCTTCAAGGTCCTCCTTTGGACACTCCCTAATAGCTTTGTTTATATTACACACCCAAATCTGCACACAATATTTGAGGTGAGGCTGCCCCAGCTCAGAGGAGAGGGGACAATCCCCTCCCTTGCCTGGCTGGTGATGCTGTGCCTGATGCCCCCCAGGACAGGGCTGGCCCTCCTGGCTGCCAGGGCACTGCTGACTCCTGTTCAACTTGCCATCAACCAGGACCCTCAGGTCCCTTTTTGCAGCACTTCTCTCCAGCCTCATACTCCCCAGTCTGTCTGTACATCCAGGACTGACTTGTTCCAAGTGCAGATTCTGGTCCTTGCCCCTGTTGAAGGGCAGGGGTGATTGCCCAGTCCTCTCATTTGTCAAGGTCTCTCTGCAGGGCATCTCTGCCTTTGAGGAAGTCAATGACTCCTCCCAATTTAGCATTATCAGCACACTTACTTAGTAAACCTTGAGTCCTGCATCCAAGTAATTAATGAAAATGTTGAAGAAAGGACTTCTGTCCTGTTTCCTTCTCTGGTTTTCTATTGAATGTGTATTTTTTATTCAAATATTTAATTTAAATAAGAAATGGGGAACAGTATTTAGAACTCAAGATTGTTATTTCCTAACTAAATTACTGAATAATGGAATACAGAGTCAAATTTAGTCTTGGAATTGCAAAAACAGTGGACTGGAAGGGACTTCTGGAGATCCAAGTCCCACCCCTAAACCTGACCGGATTGGACTGGGTCCAACACAAGCAGGTTGCACAGGGCCATATCCAATTGAGAATTGACTATTTCCAAAGGTCAAGCTTTCATTAACTCTCTAGGTAATGTGCTTCAGAGCCTGACCACCCACAAGGTAAAAAAAAAAAATAAAATCACAAATTTTCTTTATAAAATTGCCTTGTACTCACTCTCTGATTCAGTCCACATCTTGCACTTCTGTCTCCTTGTTAGGTAACTTATGAGTAGAAAGTGACATATTCCTGTATATTCCACTGTCCTCTGGAGGAACATCATCAGACTTAAGAGCATTCAAGTTTTGAATAATTTGTGCTCCATACCAGATTATTTGGTATAAATAGTTGATACATGCTGCCCAAAAATATATTTTGTTTTCTTTTAGAAGCATGAGTTTATGAGTCTTTAAGTGTTAGAATTTTTTAACATCTGACTCTCAGAAAAGTTCAAGAAGGTTGATAAGGAGAACATCAGGTTTACTTACAGGCAGTCTTAAGAGAGTGGTTGTGATAAAAATACAGTCCCATTCTCCTTGTTTGCTAGTTTTAGGCAACTGCAAGCTAAACTGCTGTGAACTGGCCCTTTCTACAGAGGGCCTGTGCCTTTGAAGATCCCAAAATTTCGCTGTATACTGTTACTGAATCTGGTGCACTACCTGCAGATTCCTCAATCTCTTTCTGATGTCTCTTACCTGTTACTATACTGAAACTTGATGACAATTCTTTAGGAAGTGTAGTCCAGAGTGACTTTGACTCATCCTTAACTGACAAGGGGATGAGCAAGAAAACTGATTTGATTTTCTACCAGTGGACCACAAGGCGTGTGCCATACATAAAGTGTTATAAAATGGACGAAGCCCCTCAACCCAGTCAGATGCCTTTTCTATGTCTGTTGATTTTATGAATCCTAGCAAAAAGTACCAAACTTCAACAGTACTTTGTGCCTTTACATTCATCCTAAAGTATGACAACTATCTGCATGTAAACACAATTAAATATTTGAGAAGCAGGATAGGAGACTACCTTTCCTGTGGTAAGGGTGATATTGTTTCTACACTTAGTAGGAGGGAGGGAGGGAGAGATGGAGGGAAGAAATTTGTTGCTGGGACATTTGTCTCAAATGGCCTTCTTGTAGTCATACTGAGATATCTAGCTCCTCTGTGGAAGAAAACTAAACAAATTAGTCATAGCAAGAATCAGTGGTGGGGAGTGGGAAATGTGGGCATAGTTTATAGTCTACTACTGAGGTAAATTAAAATTGGCAGCTTTATCTGATTTACTTTTCTTCATTTTAGTAACTACTTCTACTGTTATGTTTATATTAAAAGAGTTAAATTGCTCTGAGGATAATTTAGGTAATTTTTTTTTAATTCCTTTTCAGAGTGGGCTATTCTTAGGATATTGGATGCTATGTAATCAGCTGTAGAAGAAACAATGTTTTAGTTAGCATATTTGTTACCCTGTGGCACAATTAACACACAGCATCTTGCTGATAGAATACCAACACCTGTTTTACAGTAAAAGCCAGTGCTGTATATGCTTTTGAATTGTTCTGTTTACATCAGTGTGTTCAGTTTCTCTTTCAGTTTCACACTTCTTCCTTGTATTGTGTGGTTAGGGTAACTTAGGATCCTTAGTTTGAGGAAAAAAATGTTTTTCTTGCCCTACTTTTGGCAAATTTGTTAGCTCCTTGCCTTTGTTCTTATATAAATTAGGAAAGCACTGGATTGTAATAGCATGACATGTTCCTTTCTATAATGATCACAGATATTCATTTCTTTCCCAGCAGAGAACACAAAATATTTTGAATATTAAAATATACCATGATGACCCCAGCCTCTCTGGTTTGCCAGAGAAGTCCTGCCTAGTACCTTGCTAACTGTTCCTTTTAACTTCAAGAAAGTCTCCAGGAAGCTAATTTTTTTGCAATTTTTACCTGTGGTCTGTAACGCCCTATTCCCCTGAAATTGCTTGAACAGGGCTGATGATGATGATTCTCCACTACAACATGGAATAGCTGCCACATTCAGAGTAGGTTTTGCAATGAATGTGTTTATTTTACAAATGGCTCCACGCATGCTGTGTTATAACGGGCAAGTGGTGAAAATCTCCAACTGAGGAATGCCCCTAAGCTAGAAGGTCTCCAGGATATCTGATGAGTGATCTCCTGTTGCTTTATCTGGATCTTGCTGGTACCCATTTCACTGCTGACTGGACAAATGCCATTCAACAATAAAATATCCTTGCCCGGAGGACTTGACACAGATGGGACTGGTCAGATTAGTCTGTTTAAGGGTAAGGAATCAGCCCATGACCTTTTTTACTGATAATGGTGTTATATGTCATATTTTTCACAGAACAGCTGTTCACTGTTCATTGTACTTCTATTTAATTTTTACTTCTTTGGGTTTTTTTACCTGATACTCCATGTGATTGTAGATCAGTGTATGGAAGCCCAAGTTAATTCATTATTCTTCTATGCCAAATATAAAAACACACCACATTTTTTCCTTTTGTTTTTTTTGACGAATGCCACTTTTTATTAACAATTGACTAGTCAATATGAAGATTATTATAACTAATCCTTAAAAATCATTTTTAGGTGATTGGATGTAAAATAATTATTATTCCTACCAAACTGTGACAAAATGTTACAGAGCACCAATTCATAAATCACCATGTAATGAGATGGTAAAAACTGGTACATCAAGCCATTTCTCCTTTGACAATAACATAAATTTAGAAATACTTCACTGAAGTCAGTAATTTGATTCAAATGAAAGGAGAATAAAGTTGCTATGCTACCATAAACCTTATCTATGTAGCAATGAGGTAAATGACTAAACCCAAAAAGTTTCAGAAGTTATCAGAAATTAGTTTTTTGTTGATCATATTATACATGTTTCATTCTTCTAAGTGTCTCTTTTTCTTTATTGGAGTCATCTTGCAAAATTAATCTTTGTAATCATAAGTAAGCCTGAATACATTCATGTACATGATATCCAAAGAAATACTTTTTTTTTTAATCTAAAGAAGTCTAATAAAAAATTTCTAAAGAAATCTAATTAAAATTTTCTAAAGAAATTATCCAAAGAAATTATTTTTTTACCATGAGGTAAGAAAATAAATGTGACTCTATAAGGCATCTTTTATAGTGAAAGTAGCTCTTGTATAATGATTTTTTGAATCTCAACATTACAAAATACTATATCTCATTGCCATGATATATTATGTTTCATCCCTCTGTTTAGCAACCTGAAATTAAAGAGAATTAACCCAGATTTAATATTTTAACTAAACATATCAGGACATCCAAGCCACAACTGTTGGACTGTAAAATAACACCCCATCCCATCTTAGGACTCTGGCAGTCTGGATACCCGGCTGCAGAAGTCAGTGATCCAGCAGCAGTAATTGAGATAAATGTCACCACATGATCCCAACCACAGGCCTTGGCTAATCTCATCCTAGAGGAGAATGCTATAATCACTGGAAAATTTGGTAAACACCTCTGTGAACTGCTCCCAGAGTGTTGGCAAGTGCATGGGGTATGCAGTAAGGATTTTGTGACTCTTGGCTAAGGGTAGTAATTTTGCTCTTGATCATGTATCATATGGTCAGGAACATAATTCACCTCAGTAGACAATTAGAAGGGGTTATCTCACAGTACACCATAGCAGAGTTTTGGTCTGGCCAGGTAAATTTACTTGTAAAGTAAGGTAAAATTGAGTATAGGGATCTAATAGGGATGTAGTTTAAGAAATTTCAAATGTACATGTGTGTAGTTCACTAAAAAGGCCAAGTTTCCTGTTATTACTTGTTCATTGTGAAATATTTACCCAACTCTGATGATTAGTCACTGGTTGGCAGAATTTAATCTTCAGAAATACTAGAAATATTTTTATTTAGATGCAGCACAAATAACTGAAATGTAAGTTCCCTCATTTTAATGTCTGTATATCTCAGGTCTAAATTGTTACTATAAAGTTGTTTTAAATTAAAACTTGGAAGTTAAAATTGAAAATTGTTTTGTATGTTGTAATCAGTTTTTGAAAAATGTAATCATAGGACAAGATGCCTTTTAAATAGTTATTTCCCATGAGGTAATTACCAGTGAAGAAGAATAGAGTAGCTAAACTACAGTGAGATTGAATTTACAGCTGCTAATGCAGCTCTTCTTCAGACTATACTGTAGGCTGAAAGTCAGATATGAGATCTCCCAAGGTTACAGGTTTTAAGTCTCAAAGCCTCCAGCAGATTACTTCCTTCATAACCACACGTTTCAAAAAGCTCAGAGGCTTGACTTTAAAACAGAAATAAATATCCCTCAGAGAAGGCACCAGTACATGATACTCAAGAAATTTCAACATTAAAACTATGATATAAGAATCAACATCTGTTCATAGAAAAATAATTCAAACTTTTGTCTACCCAAACATTTCCCATGTGAAAGGCATGTGTCTCCTGCTTCTTAAGGCTTTTAATAAAATTCCAAACCCAGATATATAAAGAGAGAAGGCTGGAAATACAATCATAATGAGCCATTAGTAGACATGATGAGAGATATATAGAGATGTCTATGCATCTTTGATTATCTCTGTGTCTTCAGACTTGTCTTATCCATTAATACTAATATGTTTCAATACTATTTCAACAGTTCATTTTTATTTAACAACCTTATTGTTCCCTACACTTCAGATCACATAGGTGATTTTTAGGGTGATGAAAGGAGCACTGTCAGCCTTGTGCTCCACAGTTCTCTGCTCTATTGACCAGGAGCCGAGCAGCTTCAAGAAACTATCCAGCATACAGATAGCCTTTTCCCTGTGGTTAACTTTTGCTTACAAAGGAGCACACACCTTCCTAAGAAGAGGAGTTTCCCTAAGCTTAGGAGAGAATACATCAGATAAAAGCACTGCAGCTGCTGAATATGTTTTTATATATTAAAGCATTTTAAGATTGTGGGTATATGGCAAGTAAATGATTTAACTACATTCAGCTGTCCTGTAAGTTGTTTGTAATTACTGGTTTTGCTTTTCAGAGGTGCATAATAAAGTTCTCATCACAGCTCTTTCAAGTGTAGCAGCAATGCTGACTCTTCAGTACTTGATAGTTCAATCACACAGGATATCTTCACATTCAAGTGAGGAAAAAATAAAAAAAGAAAGATAGAGGCAGCACAAGGTAATGCATGGTATTATTAGTGGCTGAAATTCATTTGCTTTGCAATGATAGCTACATTCTTTGAAAAATTTTTATATTTTTAATCATATCTCTGGCAGTAGTCACAGCTTTAATATTTCAGCAACTCTATAAAATGTTTCTTTCATGCATTGATAAATTTTCCTACATAGTCTAGACTAAAAGTTTACTTCTAGTCAAAAATTAGATCAAAATATTTTGTGCTAAAGAAGTAAGATGCTCACACTGCATAAAAACAAAGCCAATTTTTCAAGTATTGGGGTAAGCTAATTTGGCACATACTCTGATCTCCAGTACTCACCCATTTGTACCAGAGCTTATCACCATGATATTCGAGCACCTGTTTTTTTCTGTTTTCCCTGATAAGGCATGGTTTGGTTTTTTTTCCCCCTTGGTTTCCTGTAGAATCAAAGCATTTGCCTACATGCCCTATATATGTCTAGCTGTTGATAGCATAGCAAAACAAAATAATTTGTGGAGCCCTCTAATTATAATTAGTATACTAAAACTTCTTTTCACAAGAAGTATAAGCAGATAGGCTGGCACAAAACAAATTGTCGTTCTGCCAACACATTCATCAGGAAATATGTGAAAACATTACTTTTTGAAGTAGCAATAAATTTGATAGACCAAAAGATGAGTATTAGAGTGAGACTGAGGCCCAGATAAGAAATTACAGTGCTTCCACTCAAGCTGAGATCACCAAGAAGAGTTCATCCTGAACAGTATGTTTATCTTTGAAGAATTATTTAATCTTTTTCTGATTTTTAACTTTCATTTAAATTAATTTCCTGATAGATGATTTGACTTTCAAAACATCTCTTTCCACTTCTTGTTTTGAAGATGAGGGGCTTCTGGTGGAAAAACTTCATCACTACCTCTTACTAACTCCCCTCCCACTTCCATCTCTTCTACTCCTAGACGTCAGTAGAAATGTTCATCTTACTTTGATTGGGAATAAAAGATTTGCATTCTGTGTGACGAGAACAAACTGTTTCAAACTACAATTGGAATTTTACTTAAATTACCTCAAGACCTGTTCCACAAGTGAAAGCACTTTTCAATCTGCTTTAACTTGATGCGAGAATGTATATTAATAAGGTTTTGGTTTTGGTTGGTTGGTTTTTTGCTTTTTTTTTTTTTTTTTTTTTTTTTTTTTTTTTTTTTGTGTGGGTGTGGGGTTTTTTTTTTTTTTTTTTTTTTTTTTTTTTTTTTTTTACTTCNTTTTTTTTTTTTTGTTTTTTTTTTTTTTTTTTTTTTTTGTGCTTATAGAAAACACCAGATACACGGACAAATGTCTTTTGTTTACCTGCAGACCATGCAGCATTAAATTGAGTTTCAGGAGTTAATTTTAAGAGGACAGGAATTAAAATGGAAAGTAAGGCAAATGAATGCCTTCAAAAGTACTTTATTTTCAAAGAGTCTTCAAATTCTCTGTAAATACAAAGTAGCAATTATGAAGACTGCTTGGTATATAAAAGGCAAAGCTTTGTCTGTCTTCTCCAAGCAAGTTTTGCAATCAGATTTTATACAATGTGCCCTTTTAAGAGAAAACTGACTTTTCAACTCTCTGCGCTATATAAAGAACTTGAATCCACACCATAGTGAAGTGTGAATGGTTGAGAACAGGAGTATTTGAACAGCTATCTTCCCTTCAGTGCGCTGTACGGTTTAATCTGTCAGTAAATATATTTTAGAGAGATAAAACACAATGCAAAACTAGGGAAGGGATTCAATAAATTGAACAAGTTTTTCAGGTTCTTGGCCTGCAAAAGTGTACCCCTAAGAAAAAGTATGCATGTTTATGTTCTGGTTCAACATCTTTGTCTAGTATCTAGCACGAGGGAGTTTCCTTTCTGTCTCAATCTTCTCTGGGCAGAGTAATTGCTTGAAAACTTGTTAGAAAAGCTGTTAGTTGTTTATGGCTACCTCTGTCTAAGGACTGGTTTATATACTACACAGTAACTATTTATGGGGGAGATAAAACCAGACTCAATAGACAAACTGTGATCCATTGTAAGCCACAGCCCATCAGAGAAGCAGAAGTGAGTTAAACTAAGCAGTCCCTTTGTGTCCAGCACTGAGAATATACAAACAACTATTAACACTTAACTACACTTAATCTTCTCCTCAGTTTAGCACTGCCAGAACTTCATTCAAATTCAGTGAACCATTATAATCACAGCAGAGAAGATGGACCTAATCTAAGAAGTGGCTGTAGACACTAGTCACTTCAACTACTCTTCTTTCTCATGTATTGCACCCAAGTTCACAAAATTCCATTAAAAAGTAGGATTTGTCTCACATTTATTCACTTGCTCAAAATTTAAGTATCCAGGTGTTCTCTTTAGCAAGAGATGCTTCTGGAGAGTGGTATAGGTATCTGAAATAGTTAGGCTACTTCACGCCTCTGAGATTCTTTTGTAGTCCATTTTGGTTTTTTAAGGCCCAGAGACTATTAAGAACCAAAATTTTTGGCTTCAACTGTGTACCAACCCTCTAGACAATTATGTTGACTGATATGAAACCTTTTAAAATCTATACGGCTTTCCCTTATTTTCATTATTGTGTATATTTAGTCCTCTCTTTTTACTTACATCAGCATTTTGGTCTCACAGTGCTATTCCTTTGATTCTGCCATTAATTCTAGGTTTGACAGCATTGGTCTGCTAAGAACATCCTAGTATTCCACTAGGGGGACTGAATGAATACTGGAATTCTCATTTAACTGCTTTTTCTTATAAATCATGAAACTTTTTTTTCATTTGGACAAATTTTTCTTTTTTTTCCACTGTTAATGCAAGTCAAAATATGTATCAACTGCCAACCTCACGTGAAATACTGAATTCTATTCCAAATTATTCAACCCTTTTAAGTCTTTTTTTGGGGGGGTGAAAACTAGAGCTTTCACCAAAAAATGAAATATTAAACTGGTCAGGTTTTCAAAAAAGTTGTAAAAATCAATACAAAACATGTCAACACTTCTAGAAATTGTGTCATCTTGACAAGAGAGTCACCAATGGAACTCAAATTTAGGAATAGCTTCAACACGGCGGTGTTTACTGTTTGCTACAAAGAGGTCAGCATTGGAATCCATGGCTGAGTTAGCACATCCTGAAACATTACCATGGATCAGACAAACTGTTGTAGTTCCATGTGAGCTCCCCATCTAAGATAAATTCCACCAAGGTAATTAGAATGTATTTAAACTGGGAAAATGTGACAAGCCTGAACCTATTAGCGGTCAATGCTTTAACTTGGGATGGAAAAGTTACATGCTATTATAACTGAGTCCTCAGGTTAGTTATTCTTGTGAATTGCAATACCAACACTTTTTAAAAAGTCTGTTCCACTACCTTTTCCTATTTAGTTTTACATAGAAGGGAGAAGGAAATTCTCAAAATGAAGGCTAACATACAAGAACAATTTCAAAAAAGCCAAGGAACAGCAGCTATTTAAAACAAATGAACATGTAACAAGCTTACAGCACTGTAACAGCAGGATACAGAAAGAAAAAAATGCAAAACTAGCCACCTCAAAAAATTGTTTATTAGAGCACTCATCTCCACAGCAGGAAATAAGAAAAATACTGGAACAGCCACCTTAAAAATAATTTAATAAAAAATGCATCACCAGAGATATACAGAAAGAAAGCAGTTTACCAAACAGCTTAAAATAAATTTATTCAACTACATACCAGCAGGATATACTATAAAAACGAAATTTTCCACTGTGTGAAATAAATAAATAAAATTATTTTCAAACAAGTGGGACGAAAAAGTCCTTTTAAAATAGTTTTATGTAGCTTACTTTGCATTAGTTGAGCATAAAGACAGCTCTATTCATCAGTGCCTTCACTCTTCATGATGTCACATTCCCTGGCCCTATACAACAAGCATGTCCAATATGCATTTAAACAGAAGCATGTGAGAGGTCTCTGCTACCTCAAATTTAAACTTTGATAAGCTCACCACCTTTAATAGATAATTTCTTTATATTAAATTATATCTTAAATTAAATTTCTTGCAAGCTTGTTTTGGAGAGGGTGATACAGCTGTCCTAAAATTTCTTTTCCAGCCAAGTCACAATTTTCACTGTGAATCTGTCATCCTTCGTGGTATGTCTCAGTTCTATTTACCTGAGGGTAGTACCCAAAGTTACCCATGGAAGCAAAGTATCTTTAAAGAAGCCAAGGATTGCCTAATTACTGAGTAGGAGCATGCCAGTGTCTCATCCTGCTACAACGTTATGTCATTCCACTGGCCCCAGTGGGGCTGGTTCTGATACACAGTGGTAGAAGTGACAACACTGTCATTCCAATTTGTCGACTTGATTTTGCCATCTACTGTGTAAGCTCAGCTATACTTGCTAGCCCCATAGGTCATGGTTGCTTGTTTTTACAAATCCACAATGATCAAACAACATTGCTGCACTAAGGTAGAGCATTCAGGTTCTTTATTCCTGGCCATTGCCTCACATGCAAGTAAAATGAACCTCATAAATACTTGTGCTTTACAAGTGTGAGCTAGGTTTGTCAACCCAGAGAACTTCTTTACTATCTAGATAATCCAAAGCTCCCTGTGTGTTTAGGGTTAGGCTTGGGGCACCAAAGAACAGAGTGATTCCGATGTGTTTCAGCAGACCTAGATTGGCTAAATGCATTTTCCAAGCCTCAAAAACCACCAAGCCTACTGATGCTATGCAAAGAGAAAAGTCAGATTTCATGGCTCCTCCCAGCAGAAGTCACCTCTATTCCAACATGCCAGACTTCCTGTGGCAGTAAGAACAGGAAACCCCTACTCTCAGACATGTTACTATAACATTTATTCTACGTGTCCCTGCCCTCCCCCACTGAAGCCAGGTGAAGTCGGGTCCTGGACTCTCCTTCTTGATGTGGGTGCAACAATAACACTGATAAGAAGCTCTGATGTGTTTGTATGAAGAAAAAAACACAGGAAAAAATGACATGAAAAATATGTATGGTCTTAATGATGAGTTGAGAATTGAGCCTTCTAAGTAGCATTACTGTAAAACCAGGAAAGATAAAGTCACATTATATAGACAGTAAATACCTCCATAAAGGTAAATAGATGTGTGTATATAAATATGGAGAGCAAAGGAGATAAGAAAAAGATGAACATCGACCAAAGCCTACTGTGTGAAAACGTGGTTATTATAGCATGTACATCCATGACATTAAAACATTGCACTACTTTTAGGGAAAGCTAAAATAAATGCAGTGAACCTCTTCAGAATTGATTCTGCATAGGAGTCAAGCAAAGTTACTATCTGCATGAATAAAGGCTTCAGGATCAGGCACAGTCCTCATTTATTTCTTAGCCTGTTGTATAATTCAATAACTAGAACTGCAAGGTAAAAATGTGTGTAAAATTTAACCTATTGAGATGTGGCTGATCACTTCATCAAAAGAAGAGGATTGTGCTGTTGGATTATGTTAAATCAGACTTCAATCTCCTTATGATCTTAAAAAACAGCACCAAAAATAAAGTTCATCTGCAGTAAAGCTAGTGTTGCTGTTCAGGAAATAATTTGTGAGTGACAGTGATGATTACAGCCACGGAAATAATTCCTAGCAAATTATTCTGTGAATTTCACCATTTCTTCTCTGAGGTCAGACAGCAATTCTCTGAGTGCTGTTCTTAATTCAGAATTGTTCAGGATGTCGTCACTGAGTGCATCGTGAAAGACATTCACAAACAGCTGCTCAGGTTACAAACTGGCCTGAAGCCTGTGATTGTCTCCAGGAGTTTCTCAGGGAGCAGGTGTCTCAGCTGAGCCTTTTCTCACTGGCCTCCCACTAAGCTTTGTAGAACATGTTGGAGAAAAAGTATGTGACCTCATTTAAAAAAAAAAAATGCCTTACTAAAACTGCATTTCCAGCTCTGGAAAAGAGAGAATTAACATCAGTTATGGGGAGAAAGCTTAAAATATTGAAAAATGCTATTTTCTTGACCAATTTCTACCTGAAATCCAATCACTTGGGGACTGTGGAGAAAGCAAGTAACATAGTTGATAGATCCTCCTGGAATATCCTTACAGTACTTTCCCCCTGGTATTTCCTAATTCACCTGTGAAGTGGCAAGAAAGGGAAGCTGGGGTGTTGAGATCACCGGGTGTTCTCAAATATCATGAAAAAAAAAAGAGCAATCTTTAAGGTGTAAATTGTCTTCCAAGTCCCCCTTTCCAGCATCCTTCCCCCTCCTTTTCCTTATTGATCAACCTGCTGTGTATAAATAGTAATATTCAATACATATTCAATAGTAATATTCAGGAAATAACTGTTTCAAACCTTTTCCTAATACAGCCATTAGGGGTGACTTACAACTCTTACACTTCTCCTGTTTTCAAATACTTTGTACCTACATGAAAACATCAGTAGTGACACAGAACACTATGACCTCAATTAATAGCAAAAAAAGCAAAGATTTCAAATGACTAAATCCTTGTAGATTTATTTTAATGCCCATAATCAGTACAGTAATGCTTACTAAGGATGCCAGGGATTGGTAAATTGGTGCAAAAAGAGGAATTCTCATTTCTTCATCAACTTTCTACTCACCAGTCTAATGTTTTTCTGCCTGTTGCACTATTGCAAGATTTCTAGCTGGATAGCAAAGGAAAATTCTCATGGGATTTCACCTTCATAAAGTACTAAGATCTGAGCCATCAACATAAGGAACATTTCATCGTGTTTCAGGTATTAAAACTTTCATTTAATATAGTTCATATCTCAGTAAGGATACTGGATTAGTTGTGTTGTGTATGTTGGCTGTGCACTACCAAATACTCTTTTTCTTTTAATGATTTTGGAAAAGGAAAATATAATGTTTTGTAATAGAGTTATAATAGGTTCTTATTATTTTTGATTTTTTTAATAACAGCATTCAGGAGATATTATTCTTCTCCTTTTATAGGAAAATTCTTTTTTGGTTGTATTAAAAGTCATTCATCTTAGTAGTTTAATAACATTCCTATATAAAGAAGTTCTTATATTAATATGTGTATTTTATGCCACTTCAGCTGTAGTTCTGTCTTTAATTTCGTATAAGCTATTTGGAGTTGATTAACTACTATATAATCTCTGCCTGCCAAATACATGAAGAGTTGGTAGTGTATTTTTAATCATCTATATTCAGGGCTAGAAATTAATTTTACTTTGATTTTTTTTAAACATCTCCTGATTAAAACTTAAGCAGTCAAATATCTCAGGCATTTAACTTCAATGTTGTGTCCTCCTCTATCAGAACAAAATTGGGCATTTTCCTATACACAATGGAGGAAAAAAAGCAATTACTATCAATCAGTGACTAAGCAACAGATTGGAGTATTTAGAAAGACTCATTCATACCCAGATTTGCAGCAGTGTTCAGCTCTTCTGATTAGATTCCATAGATTTTAAATTGTAGCTAATTAGGCTGTCATAGGTTCATTAATGGCTCTACTGATTCAGCACTCCCTCACCTGCATGCATATTAAAGCTCATTAGCTCCCTTGTCTAAAATACCACCTGCATTAATTGCTGCTGATGCACTAGGACACTTCAGAAGGCTCTTCTGACAACTGGTCTACCTGCTTGTAATACCCATTGCCCCCAGAGCACTTCAGGAGAGCCAGCACTGAAAGTTCATAGTGTTTCACACATTGTAATGCTGCAGCTGTTGTGAGGGCAGTCAAGCCTGTTTTCTGCTTAACAGCAGGAAATAAATAATTAGCAGTGTCTGTACTGTAATGCTTACCACAGGATCAGTTTATTTGCTGTGGAATCTCACTACTGTAACCTACCTAACAGTACCACCTACTAATGAAGTACTATGGGAGATCCCAAGACATAAATAATCTATCATGACCAAGAAGAACAGTCAAGTTTGACTATGTCTGATATTCTGTGACCTCTTTAGATGAAATGTTTGGTGAATTATCTGCCATTAATGCAGTGGGCCAGGCCTGAGACACACTTCTTACTAATCCTTCAGTCATTTGTTTTATGCTGGTGTCCTCATAGGTATTGGAGCTGGATTATTCGCCACAGAAGTTACAGTCTACAGCTGGAGGGATAAAGCACAGCTGTACCTGACTGGAAAATCTCTCCAAGAAATAGTTCTCCCTGGCTCCAGATTTCCAAGCAGTTACAATCACGGGTGGACAGTAAGCTAATATATATCATAAATTCAAAACACACTTGCTAACATTACTGACAGCAAATTGCTTTGCTGAAAGGCTGTTAAATTGCAGACAATATCTTGCCATGTCATGGAGAGTTCTGGGATAAGCAATGGTAACCTCTCATAGAAGGTGTCCCCAAGTATAGTTTTATATCTCCATTAATTGTGCTTAGGAAGCGTTATATTTTTCTCCCAGGAGTTAAAGATGGCTCATTTCAAACTATCTTTTCATAGTTATAGTTTTGTTTTCAGACATACACACATGATTTTATTATCAATCTTTCAAAGTTTTTTTTTCCTCACTTCTTGGTGTAAAAGTAATTAACAATATTTTGAAATAAGTGTAATTTATTATTCTGATTTTATAAAAATTAATATGTTTTATTAGTTAATGTAAATTTCATTGAAATAATTGAATTTTTTAAAATATTGAAATGAGAACAATTGATTCTTTACATTTTATTTCTTAGGTGGTTTATGTGGACATGTATATGTATGCATACTCAAATATCTATATCCCCTCAGGGTTTTGTGTATATTACACAAGCAGAAAATTGACAAAGTTTTGCTTGGCTTTTGTTTACTGTACAGGAATTTTGGGGGTGAGAATGAACCATCCTGGTATCTTCTTTCCCTTGGAATTATCCAAAATATCTCCTGAAATTTCCTTTCTTTTGCCTAATCCTGAATAAGATATTTGGAAGAAGGAACACTACAAGTGGAAAAACCTCTATG
Organism: Chaetops frenatus; assembly: GCA_013400775.1. NCBI lineage: Eukaryota > Metazoa > Chordata > Aves > Passeriformes > Picathartidae > Chaetops > Chaetops frenatus. The sequence continues at coordinate 32,444 of VZTR01016453.1, read as the reverse complement.
TTTCAGATCCATAATGGGAAACTTACCATACAAGCTGACATTTCAAACTTAATTTTTCAATGTTGAAAATACTTGATGGAACAGAGAATCCCTGTACAGTAAAATCTAAATCCTGTTTTGGTAGAAATTGCTGCCAATATATTGACTTAAGTGATTATTGATTCCTCAAAGATATATTAAAATATAGAAATTATTAGAACTTTACAATAGCTGTTTGAAGCTCTTCCTCTGACACTCAGTTTTTTCTAACCTGTCCTTTAAAAAAAAATACTAAAAAATTAATTATGAGTGAAAAAACCACTATTTGAGTAAATTCTCAATTTGTTCAACAGGCACTGTAGTAGGAACACATAGAACACTTAGAACTTTCAAAGCTGGGTTACTCTGCCCTTTTTACTGGACACATTCTAGTGTTTGGTGACACACATCACAGTTGCTGTTGTGGACACTTTTAAAACCTTTTACTTTTTTTTTCCCCTTTACTATCATAAAAGAAAGAAGGAACAAAATGTTATTTAGTTCAACCTTCTTTAGCCTACCTTAGTTCAAGTCCTGAGTGAGAGTGAGTACAGAAAAAACAAGTCCATATTGTCAGTATAATTTTGTTATGATCAAAGGCAGCATCCATGGTTATAATAGTGGTGTCACTAGGGTGAGAAATGAATACTTCAGAAAATGTCCCAGCCCATCAGGGGTTTGTGTAATGGGAATCTAGATAGGCAAGTTAAGGTTTAGGGATAATACTAAGCCTTTCACTGAATTTTGATCAATACTTTGATCTTGCAAGTCTGAATGCCACTCTTGGGAAAAAAAAAAAAAAAAAAAAAAAAAAAAAAACCCACAACAAACAANAAGCACCCACCATATCAACAGCAGGTGGCTTAAAAATACCTTGCATGTGCACTGAGACACAGACAGATGGAACCAGCAGAGCAAACCCACCAATGATGCTTTAGAGCCATTTTGGCAATGTCCAAATATAATCCCTTCTTCCCTCCTGTATAACTGCAGGCAGATGTCAGCAGATCTGGGGTAAGAAAATGAGAGCTCAGTTCCCCACTTCTTCCCACCTCATTCATTCTTTCCAGTTCTGCAGAGCTCTAAAATGTGATAGGAGTGGCTTATACTAGAGGACATCATGTGAAGCAGAGTCTAATTCTTGTGAAAGTGGTGGCAAGTTAGAAAATGACTCCTTAGTCTGTATTTTACTCTAAGTTTTATTCCTTTTCCTTTCAATCTTCTATTAATTAAATGGACTTATGGACTGAAAACAAAAAAAAATTGGGTCCTCATTTTTCAACTTCTATATAAAGCCTAGTTGCATTCCAGAGGTAATTAGATTTACTACTTCATTTGAATTATATTCTCCACTTTAGACTGGCACAGATGCAGCTTTTTTTCAAATGTGGTTATGATCATGAATCAGTTTCAGTGCATATGGGGTAGTCACTTGTTCTCAGGTACTTTTCCGTTAAGAGTTTATTTTTCCATGGTATGTTATAACACATATCAAGTAATGACAACTGACAACAATTTGCACCTTAACTGTCAGCCTCAGCTGAGTGACTACACCAGCGAGACCAATGCATTTCCTTATCTTTAGATGTGGGAATTGGGACAAAGCAGTTAGAAACATGAGGATAGCTGCTGCTTTTTACCAATCAATGAAAGGAATTTTTTTGACAGTCTAGTGTTTTCAGAATATATTTCTCTAAGAGTTTTTGAAGTATAAAACCACTCAAATCCCTCTATTTCTTCTATCTCTAGTGCTGTGTAGAGTTTCTGATATTTCCCAGAAGTGCTGTCTGAGAAGATCTGTCACATCACAATAGACTTCCCATAGGGGAAATACAGAGGTGCTTCCAGCACTGCACAGAGAATAAAAAAACATATTATTTTGTAAGCATATGCAGGCTAAAATTGTCACCCAAAGCTATACCAGAAGACATGTTGTTGGAAAGAATGTATTTCTTAGCCCACAAGCAGATTACCATGCACTATCCTATGCAAATGCTTTTATGTACAAAGCACAGAAGTATTTATCTATGCTGAACAATAGAAAAATTTTCTTCCACTCACCTGGACATACACACAAACACCCTTTTATTTTGGAAGAAAACATTTTGGAAGAGGACTGTTTGAAGGATAAAAAATTCTTTTTCTCCAAACATCTGCCTTTGAGCATTCCAGAAAAAGTGTCGTGTGAAAGAAAAATCAGAGGCACTCCTGGCGGGGAGGATGTAGCTATTCCTGACACTTTTTCCCATAGAGTTCATACTAAAACCTCTCTCCTTTTAACTTGGGATTAGTTATTACAGCCTGCTCACCAGGGCACAGATAAGAGCCACTGGCTGCCAGCCAGGAAGCACTGTGGCCACCTGCCAGCTACCTGGGCACTGTCAGAGAGCGGCTCTGTGGAGACAGTGTGCAGGCACACATGACCTGCACCGATGGTTTGGACATGTCCCTGGTCATGCAGCTTTCTGTGGGTCCCTAGTGCAGTCTCATCTGCACCAGGCTGTTCAATCCAAAATATCGACATTTGGAAATATTGTCATTGTTCATTAGTGTCAGTGGGAACTGGCTTTGGAGTAGACCTGCAGATTTTGCACTCTATTGGAAATGAGCATTTCTCTCCTTCATTTTTCTTTGCATAGTAAGAGAATATAAGGGCCTCTCATTTTTCTCTCTTTTATTTAGTGACCTGTTTGGCCAGAATATCTAAAACAATAGACTAATACCTATTACAGTCAGGTATGAAGCAAAAACCAGTTTTGATGCACATTATATTTCTATATTTGCTTTAAATAAACTATAAATGTCCCTATATTTTGTTTCTTAAAATGTTTTGTCAGTTTATCTTTGAAACTGCAATGTTAGCAGGAAAAGATCCTCTCAAGTTCTTACTTCAGTGTCTTTTATTTGTCTTACACAAAAGGCAGTGCACAGTGCCTTTGAGACCTTAAAGAAACCTAACTAACAGGACAAGCCTTTGAAGTCTAAAAAACATGTATAATCTACTTTTACTTAGTCTAACAAAAGAACCATATTTACCATGCTCATGTCATTATGGATTTCAGGTTTTTGTTCTGAGTACAAGGTGTATGATAGTCTGGAGATTATCAATTTGGGATACATTTGAAAGTTGACTTTGATCTCCTTAAAGCTATCAATCTCAGCTTTGGAAGGAACAAAGAGATAAGAGCAACTAGAAACCTAATTTGCATCTGATACCTCTGGAAAAAAAAGCAGAGAAAACAGGGAACTAAATAACTAGAAAGCCAAAAGTCTTGCTCTGTGCACCGCAGGGTCTTTGTAAAATTGCTTGTTTTATAGCTAGAGAGACACCCAACAGACTGTAGTGAGATAAAACCCAGCAACTCAATTATAGCCATGGGCAGCCTTATTCTTTATATGGCTCATAAAACTAGGATTTGTTTTTAATGATGAACTAGAACCTGTGTCTTCTGCGAGATATAAGCCAGAAGCCACACAATAGGGGCATTTATTTAGACTTCAGAAAGAAGCCTGATAAAAACTGGATGTTAATTATAAAAGGGAATACAGGAATAGCACTTTGTTAAGAGCTCTGCTTGAAAGTGTGTTTTGATGATTTTTCTTTTGAATCAATTTCATCCACTCTCTTATCACATCACAACACATCTTCACCAATGATTCAATACCAACATACGAATGCTGCATGCCTTTCTTCCCATTATCTATATGAATGAAGTGCCCTCCCAGAATGGGTCAGGAAAGCCATTGCCCTTCCTTTTGTAATTGCTTCCTGAAATAAACCGCTTCTCTTCTGTTGTCTGCAAGGAAATGACCAGGTCAACACACACTTCTTCAACCTTGTAAACTCTAACATAAAAAAAATAACAGTGTGTACATCGGAAAAAAAATGCCAAATGCCTAGCATGGCTGAATGCTTTACTACACACAACTCTCCCCTAAGAATAAATGCAAGGTATTTGAAGGAAATTCTAGCAGTGTCATTTAATGCCAAAGGGTGAACAACTTTCCCTGTATGGCACTCAGAGTCCTCAAATGGCTGAAAGAGTACAAGACACTGCACACAGTTGAGAGGATGAAGAGCTCTGGGGATTGTGCGTGAGTGGATACACAGCACCAGCTCCCCAGCCAGCTTATAAACCTGCAGGGAGGGATGGCTGCAGCAGAGCTAAACTCTGGGATGATCCAGCCTTCCCATACACTCCAGCCACTTTCTTCTGCACATAGAAACCCAGTGTGCCCTGTAGTTCACACTTCATCAAGCCCTCCAGGCACAGAGTAAGAGCCTTAGTGTCACCGTGTATGAAAATACCTGTGGCCAGGAGCGATATCTGTCTGTGTCTCACACTCCCGTGTTTTCGGCCCGTGGTTTGAACAGAACAGGCTCTCATCGACCTCATTTAATTATCTCATAAGGGAATTGCTCGTGGATCAGTGGGCACGAATTGGGGGGCATATAGACACCAANTCATCAATTTAAACTAAAAATGGAATCCCTGTAGGAAAATGAGAAAGGGTCACATGGAGTTAAAGGAAGAACATTTGACTGTCAAGATAAGTCAACTAACTTGTAGTGTATAACATGATCTCTTCACTTAGACAATATATCTCACTTCATTCCTCAACACCTTCTGGGAGATGTGTGTGTGTGTGTGTGTGTTGGGGCTTGAGGAGGCCTGAGGGGGTCTGCTGGAATGAGGATGTGTTATTTTTTTTGCAGTAATGATAGACTGTAGGTTATTTAAGTCAGATAAGAAACTTCCAAATGTTTTTGCTTAATATTCATGCCCTCAAATTCTGATTAGAGACTACGGGAATTTTAACAATATTTGGTCTGTATCAGATTATATAAATAACATGCTAGTTTTAGTGCACATTCTTTTATTTTGTGTTTCAAGCATGCCTTTATTATCCCTCTGTCTTGTGACAGAAAATTGTCTTTTTCTCCTCCATTCTGTGAAATATTTAGTGAATAAAATTATTGTTATTTCAAACTGTTCTTCAGCAGCAAGACCTAAATACTCACTGATGTATTTGGAAGCTGTGTAAGCTGCTGTCTGAAAGAAGGATATCTAGGATGTAATGCATTGAAATATGAGACCTCTCTGTGGATGTGGAATTCTATTTCTTTATTTTTTATATACATGCTTTCTAAATTTAAAATTAACTCCATCCAGAAGTCTTTCATTAAACTTTTCTATATTGTCTGAAGATTTCCATTTATTGAATTGACCACTGAGAATATTTTTCTTCTTTTCCAATAATATAAATCAAGAACAATTTTGCAAATGTCTGAAACACTTTTGCACCTTGGGGGCCCAACAGCTTTTTAATTAATCTTGTCATTTCTGGTGCCTTTCAAAACTGTGTGCAAAATAGCACCATATTGACAAAATTTTAGTAGACTTCTATGAATAGTAACAAGATTAACTACATGAAATTTAGTGACCTGAAAATTCTGTGGGTCAGTTTATGACCATGAGGATCATGTTCTTTCATTTCTGATTAGTGCTGATGCTCATTTCAATTGGTCTATTTTACTTGCTAACATAAGATATGATGTTTTAATACTTTGCTACAAAATTCCTCATTTTTGGTGTGAATAAACTTCAACAGATCTGTACTCTAGTTTCACCCTAATAGATTTTTTCTTGTTGAATTGTTTCTAATGAACTATATAGAACTAATTCAATAAAAAATGTTGTGATTAGTAAAAGAGATCCATGGATAAGTTCTACTACAATCAATGAAGCATTTCTGTCAACTCTGTATTGCAATTCCAGTGTTGGATTTCAGTGAACTAGAAAGCATGACAAAGAAATATAATGTGATTACTTTAAAGAAAATAGGTACAGAAATGGAGAAGAGTAGAGGAAAAAGACTGAGCAAATAATTCCTTAACTAATACATCATTCATTGGTGGCTGGATTCAAAGCCCCTAAAAACCAATGGAAAGCCCTGTAGTACCACATAAACTGGCTTCAGGCAAATATTTGGTTTTGTCTCAAAGATGCAAAAGTTAAAGCACAGTGAATATCTCTCTTTTTCTGGTTTACAGACAAAATGTTTCTTTCTTTCCCTGGCGTGGAAGACTTATCTTAGAGTTACAGTATTATAGATTAAAAGATAATAAGACTTGATCATTGTTGACAGGAAAAACAGTAAACTACTGATCTCCTTCCTGACAAGAATACAAAGAAGGGTGCTTTCTTTGATGACCAGAGTACTTGGTTCTGATTGGTTTATGCGTCTTTCTTGACCCTTTTTTTATCCTTATGCCTCCTTTTCCAGCACACTTCTCTGCTCAAGTTTCAATACACCAGAGCTGAACAAGCCTAGCAGGCAGCCTGTAAGTTTCAACATACATGGAAAGAAGGTGATGCACTGCAGCAGAAAATTAGGTAAACTTTATTCACACCCCCTGAAATAAAACACATTACTGGCCATGAGGACTAAAATGTGCAGACCAGACCTCCCAGAATGAAAAGACATGTATTTCCACTAGGAACTAGATAGTGTCTTCCAGGGAAGCTCTTGCTCCCCCAGTTCTTGTGTCAAGGATGATAAAATATATCACACAGATTTATTGAGACTAGCTCTGTGCTTGTGTGTAAGGAAAGGAAAAGGACACAAAAAGTTATGCCTCTCTGCACTTGCCTTGCAGCAACATTCCCCTACTGAGCAGTTGTTAAGATTGCACAGACTGCTGGAAGCAAATGCTGGCATTAATTAGCCTAATCAAACAGGGTCAGGAAAAGAAGAGGGTTATGACCACATAACCTGACATCATCTTGTAAGAGTTTCAAGCCTTTTGTCACCTTTGCAGTTGCCTGGAAATCAGTAGAAAATATTATTTAGTTCTTACTAAAGATTTAACATGAACCAGACATGAGGTGTTATGATAGTACTACTTGTCTAGACATACTGCAAAGGTTCAATAAGAGAAAGCCCTGGAAATTTAGTAAGTGTGGTGAAGTTTCTGAAATCAATGGTTTCAATGGAATCAATGGTTTGGTTCCATTCCATTTTCTTTTCTCTACACTTGGCATTTTATGGACCTGTGGATATAAAGGGAGCTACTTTGTAAATCTGAAAAAGTGTATCAAATAACATATTGAAAATGGATCATAAAAACTGAGTTTCTATTTTATTTTGGTATCCTACTCCTACAAAACTAACTCTCAATATTCACCAAAGCTAAATGAACTTAATTTATTTACAATTACATTTCATTAGCAAAATACATTTATGATTCATTCTTTTTTTTAAAATACTGGCCATCAAATTTCTGTCTCTAAAAATAAGTTGGAGATTATATAGTAGGGGGACATTTGTTATAAATGATGTTAAGAAATATTTTTCTCATGGAACCATAGGCTCAGAAGCTATCTTTAATTCCATATAGAAGATACAGCAAAAAAGTAACACTAACAATGACAGAGAAAAAGGAAAGGAAAAAAGTTGAAGTGCAATCTCAAAAACTAGGCAGATTTTAGGGAAGTTTAGCAATGTCATTTAAAATAATTTTTTCCTCCTTTGAAGTCAGCAATCTTGAGATGTTATCATGGGCTGATTGTGAAATCTTATGTGATCATATTATGATTAGTTCTTCCACTCCCCAAGGATCATTGCTTGCATAACACTGTAAACTTTTCTGGGTTGCTTCACTAAATTATATATAGAATTAAATTGTAATGCAGAATAATTTGTACTCTCTATCTTTCAGGATAATCACTTGTGGGACAGATCAATCTTATGAAAACAGTTGCTTTTGTCTTAGGTGAAGCAGTTTTGTAGTTTAACAGAGGAAATTCAATCCATAGAGTATTTATATAGCAGCTTTTACCAGTGTTGAAACCAGTGATGTTATTTCTTTTTTTTTTTTTTTTTTTTTTTTTTTTTTTTTTTTTTTTTTTTTTTTTTTTTTTTTTTTTTTTGAAAGTGCAATATTATACTATTTCATCTCAATACCATCTTCCCCTGTCCTGAGATGGTGTTTCCATGTCTCATGTAGCACTTGTAATCTGACCACTGCAACGTTGTGTTGTAAAAGAAGCCATTTTTGGATATTACCTGAAAGACTCACTTTCACATTCATAAATACCACTGTTATATTCATTATTAAAGCTTAAGCTGTAAAAGTACATAAAGGCTGCAGTGATGATGAGTCTCTCATGCCATATATGCATGAACACCCAACAAAGTTCATAAAACTTCTTCCAGATTTCACTGCAGTCAGCAGTGGAGATAAAACCACCACTACATGACATTTCAGAAAACTTGCAAGAGAGAAGCTGCATCAGAAAGTTTAGGCACTATGACACTGTGGAGAACACAAAGTGGTGTTTGTTTCTTCTAAGTTTTTCAGCTAATTTTCAAAAACTATAGGAATATATTGCTGATGAAGATGCAGCACTTCAATGAGTATGCAAACTGTACTATTACATCTTTTTGGTTCATCTATCAACACACAACATCTGACACCTTGATAAATCTTCATTTATTTCTAACTTAGTTCATGCACAATTTTTCTGCAATGTAGCTGATTATACTTGTTGCAGATCCTACTTTTCAAAGGTTAGCAAAAAAATATCCTTATCTAGAGTTCAAGTCAAAGAAGATAGTAGTAATGGGACATTTGTAGCATTTCACCTCAAGGCTAGCAATTCAACTTGGGATCAAATCAGAAGAAACTGAAATAACTATATGATGTTTTGATCATCTCCACAAAGTGAATTTATTGTCTCCATTTAGTTCCCAGTGTCCATGCCAAAAGAAAACCAAACCACAGGCGGCTTTCCCACTCAATCGCTGGCATGATTTCAGTGAAAGGATATACATTTCATAGGCATAAGAATTTCTGGAAGTCAAAACAAGTGTAATAAAGAAAAACTTGAAGCATTTCTTTTCATAAATTTACAGACAACATATTCTATATATTTATTTTATTGCAGTCCATGCTTTATTTTGGGGTATGTTAATAGTCATAGCAATGACTGTATGTAAAACCCTAGGTGTGTATGACCCCTGCTATCAAAGAGCTGTAATCACAGGGTCACAGAATTGCTAGTGTTGGAAAGGACCGCTGGAGATCATCTAGTCCAATCCCTCTGCCTTGGCAGGGTCACCTAGAGCAGGTGACACAGGAATGCAGCCAGGTGGGTTTTGAATTTCCCCAGAGAGGGAGCCTGGACAGCCTGTTCCAGTGCTCTGCCACCCTCAGTGTAAGGAAGTTCTTTGTGTTGAAGTGGATCTTCTTGTGTTTTAGTTTATGGTCATTACTCCTTGTCCTGTCACTGGACATCACTGAAAAAATGTGTTCTCTCCCTCTGGACACCCACCTTTGGGATTTTTATATGCAGTAATGAGATCCCCTTTCACTCTTCTCCAGACTAAATAGGTCCAGGTCCTAAAGTCTCTCCTCATGAAGACAGATGCTCCAGACTTCAGGAATTTTATATGAGTAACAATTTTATATAAGAGCGAAGCAATTAAAACTAAGACATCAGTGATGGAAGGCCTACAAGAATAAAACTGATATCATACCCATGTAAAAATAATGTGTGGGTGGGTCCAAAACATTGATGTATTGCAATGGAATGAGTTTTAAGGCATCATAAAACCCCACGTTCTGCTTGGTTCAGGCAATGATATTTGGTTGATTTTCTGTGGGAATCAGAAAAGAAATAAAACCTGGAGACTAGAAAATAAGAATGTTTCTTTATTCAAGGAAGGCATGCCATGATTATTTATGCAAAGGAAAATTCCACCAGTATAAAACTAGAGAGACAAGAGTTATGCTACGTCTCAAAACTAAAAGTGAAGGAAATCTGTTACATGTTCAAGGCTATAGGGAAAAGTTGATTTGAACAGTTAGGTTTTGTTCATGGCTGAAAAATATGTTTCAATGAAAGGAGGAATAGATTGGTAAGAGATAATGTGGTTGGGTTGGATGGACATTCTTCGTGATGCCACAGAAGCAAAAGTAACACAGAAGTAGAAAAAGTATGGGTATTACCCAAAATAACTGAAGGTCTGTCATGATATACTCTAAAAGTATTTACACATGAGGAAACAAATTATATCCAAAATATGCTATGCTGGAATTGCCAAGCATATGCCAAAATATCTTTTCGTAAGACTGCTCCGGTTTAGCAGGGTGGAGAGGATAACAGAACTTGCAATGCTCACAGAGAGTAACATTTGTTTCACAGTGGAAACTATATGAAACAACAGTAAATAGGTATTTAATAGTTTGGATGCACTTTGAAACACACTGAAGAGTTCACACACACATTGTGACTTGTTTTTAAACATCGCTTTCATAAAAGTCAATACATTTCAGAAATTGCCTGTAGTCTAGTAGCAGTGTATGTTTCCATTGCAACAATCTAACATAATCATTGCTATACTACCTATTCCCCAAATAATTTTCCTTCCACAGCTCCCCTTTTCCCCTAAAGATTAAAACTAGTAGCAAATCCCAGTCTCTACCTGCAGAGAAGGATGTGTTTTGAAGGATGATAGCTCTCTTAGGCAAAGGGAAAAGAATAAAGAGGAAGCTGCAAGTGAGCTGACAGCATCAAGTGAGTACATGATGCTTGATCAATGCTTGCCTTTGTCAGAGACATCCTTTAGGGAAATTTTCCATTGCAGATGTCATACAATAAATGAAGTGGAACAGAATTAATACAGAACCTGCAAGACTAACAATGAAATTTTCAGGCTTGCATTTCTTTGTTGCTTTTCTTCTATAACTTCTCTTTAAATTGTCTACATATGGGAATGAATTTATATACCCTAGCTGTAAGCATTGCTTATTTAACCCGCTTATGATCTCAAACACACATTACAATATTGATTTGGTTTTAACTGAAAAAAGACACAAAAAACTTGTCATGTATTCATATAGAATATTGATACCAGTGTATAATAAAAAAAGTTGAAATATTTTTGCAACCAACCAGAATGGCAGCAAAACAAACTTGTTTTACTCCTATGTTGTTTGGGGCTTTTATTGACCCAATATAGTTGGGGGAGATTGGAGAGAACAACAGTGATGGAGAAACACTACAAATTTTGTGTTGAGGAAAGAGAATTGTGTTGGGATTTTTTACAGCTAACCTGGGGCCAAAAACAGAAATAAGACATCCTTCTGATAAAATGTCATAGAAATTAAACAGGTCACTCATTATAAGTGGAGGATGTGTAACAAGGAGTAATTCCATCAGCAGTATATGTAAGCAATAAAGATGATAGGATTTTCTTACACTAGAGTATCAAATCTAACATTTTGGTCCCTTGCTGGTGTTGTTGCTTTCCTTGGTGCACACAGTACAAAAGACATGATAAAATACTGGGAAACAAAAGGGTGCTTATTATATACTCCTTCACACTAAGAGATGGGCATTGTCTTTTTTGTGTCAAATTAAAACACTTAATAATCATTTCCACACTCATGCTGCAATAAGCCTTTTTTTTTCTATGTCTTTTCCTTCTCCATTTTAACAGGATATTTCATTCCTTTCTAATTCCGCTTAGGACCCACTTTAGTAATACTTTCTGCCTTAGATTAATTACCCTGATCTAATTCATTTAGTGGAGGACAGCTGTGGTACGTGGGTTGCCCACTGATGTATTGTGTTAAATGACGCCCATCTGTCATTGCAGCATATCAGCATGGATGCAGTGTCATCCACTTCATTGGCTCTGCTGAGATGTGAAGTACAGCTACAATGTTTACCACTGTTGTTAATTTAATATCTACACCTTTAATAACCTGACTGCTGTCATTTGCTGAACAATGATACATGATGGCCAGCAAACAGCCAGATAGAAGGCATTAACATGACAGGGGAGTAGGCCATTTGGTGCAGTTAATTAGAGCACTTCTGGGCAAACTTGCTGTTGAGGGTCTTGTAGGGCATTCCCATGCAGAAATACCATATTGAAAATAAAGGTAAAAAAAACAACTTTCCCGTTAACAATGATTTTGAAAAGTATGATCATTAGCCCGTTCTCTCGACTCAGAAGTGGTATTTTTTTAAAATGACTACTTTCCCTTATGACTCATCAGTCTTCTGCTATTTCCTCTAACCTGCTTTTTGTCCTCCCTCATTTCTTTTCCCCTTTCTCTCTCTGAAAAATGGAAATGTTGGGGGTTGCACATCCAAATACACAGAGTGTGTGGTGCAGTGCAGTGGTTTATAGGCATGTATCCAAAACTAGTGTGGATTTCTCATTGTACAATGTCAGGTTCAGTCACTGACCCTTTAATGAATGTGAAGAAGTAACCCATTCAAAGGATTCTATCTTTTGTTTTTTTCTGAATGGAAAGGGGAATATCAAAAGAAAAAATGGTAGATACTTATCACAAAAATTCTCTTAAACTGTAGACAAAATTATGAAAAATAATGTTCAAGTATTTCCTAGAGGGATACTTTGTAATGGTTTGTCTGTAGGCTTACATGAAGACTTCACTGAATAACAAAAACATATACTTATGAAAAACATGCAGTGTGCTCTTAACCCACTTTCATGTATCTCTGCAGACAGACATAGACACACACATCTGACCACACTGTGGTTATAATTTTCAGGGAGCTGGGGAAACCCATATGATTACCTGAATCTGGTAGCGTGTGATTAGTGTTTTAAAACCCTTGGCTGTGTGCCTCAAGCACTCATTCAGCTTTGGAGCAAGACTCCCACCTGTAACAGCTTGAAGAACCTCAGGACTCACACAAAATAACTTGGAGTAGTATTCTGAGAAAAACTCTGCTGAGTCCTTTCTTTGTTTCTTTTTTAGAATGTCCTAAATAGGAAGAGTGCCTCAATGGTCACAGAGTGGGAGAAATTGTTCTTGCACATATTTCCTATTCAATTTTACATTGCCTGTGAATAGAAGGATTTGCTGGTGTTTTGGGGGATCTAAGATTTCATGTTTGTTTCAGTTTTCTTCTTGCAAAATTGTGACTTTCATATCTCAGCTGGCATCACAGTAAATGCCTCAAGACCTTCATGTACAACAAGGATGGACAACACTGATTGAGGCCTGAGAGTTCCTAAAGTTCCAGGTTAGTTGAGATAACCCAACTTGTCCCCAGGCTGGTCTAGTTAGGATTAGCCTGAAAGTTTCTGTAGACAATTATTAATTCACTGTAGTCAACATAGCAGAATCAATATGACTATATTAAAATTGAGCTACTTCTCACTATTTAGTCTGAATGACCCATTTACAACTGGATTAGGGTGGTTTTAGGAATGAATCAGAACCAAAAATGAAAATCCCTCCTGCAGTATGAAGTCCTGCAGTGAGAAGCCTGAGGGTATAGCAACAATAGAGGCTTAGAAAGCTCTGTAAATAACAGCTTCATGTTGTTCATGAAAGAAAGATATTGCTCCCCATTTCCCCATACTTAAATAAAGTAAGCCCAGTATCTTCCTGTGGAGATTCTTTCCCAGAACTTGCAAGAGGTTTTTTTAACATGTTCCTGAGACTTGACGTAGTATTAGCAATGGTCTAGGATTCACAATAAATTCCCACACTTTTTACAAAACAGACAAAATAGTTTTAGCTGCAGAGCTAAGAGTTAATTAATATCAAATCTCTTATTTCAACTACCCAAAATACCATTAATCTACTACTTTTCTTTTGAGAAATAATCTATAAGAAATCAACATCCACAAGAATTTTCATATGTGAATTTTTAAAATAAGGGTGTATTTTATTTTTAATTTAAAAACTCAGATTAGCAGAAACATCACAGAGAATGAGTTCCAACTGATAATATCCAACTGTTATTTTAATACATTTTCTACCTTTTTCCGTCATATAAAGAAATATTATGAACTACCAAACTGTGAATAAGGTGTCTGTGAAGATCCTGAATGTAAAACCAAGGAGTCACTCCACGTATAAATACCTTTGCTGATTGCTGTGAAATGTACGTAGTCAGCTATGAATGCAGATAAACAGCTCCTTGAGTACAATACAGTCAGAAGAAAGCTGTTGGATTCTGCTCCAAACCATTTATATGTTGACAATGAAAAATTTACATGGGTTTGAGAATAAACACAGTCCCAAAATTTTCAGGTTTTAAGGCCTACAAAATGGTTCCCATGCTTATGTTTACAAGAAAGAAACTATTTGTGTGTGTGTCCTCCTACCTTTCCCTGAAAGACTAAAATAAATCTTTAATTGACTGGGTGTTCCTTAGGTTCAACTGAAAATCAGATTTTTCTTTAAAGCAGTCTTCCTGAGATCTCACACACACAAGCACTTGGAGACAGACAAATAGAGTCTGGAGAAAGACAAAGAGACAAGCGTATTTTAATAGGCTCAGTTTTTAACTTCTTCCTTTTCCTTTTAGAGTAATAATATATCTTGCCTGACAAAAGTATATGTTAGCTGAGTCAAAGGAAAGCAGACAGGGCTTGGAGAATCAGACACAGAAAAAGGAATTAGATTCAAACCAGACATGCAGTCACTTTTGACTCCCTTTAAGACAGGTGAAGGTATCTTGGGTAGTATTAATCTGATTTTAGAAAATACACCTGAAAAAAAGCCAGATGAATAATTCTGTAAAGGAAACTTAGCTCAAGAGAAATTCTTCAAGAGAAACCCCCTTGTTCCAGCAGAGAAACATGCTTTCTCCTTAGATAGTAAATTCTTAATTTATTAGGTAGAAGATTTCTTCAATTTGAAGCCAAAAAATCTCTGTGGGGTACTGTGGAAGTTATATTAAGAACATGTTTGCATCTGTACCACTATCCATGTAACACATTGCTTCTGCCATTCTACCTATTTAGAGATGTTTGTCTTTTACTTAGAAATCTCATGCAGATTAACAAGACCAAGTGCAAGATAGTGCACCTGTGTCAGGGCAACCCCCAGTAACAATACAGGCTGGGGGGTGAACAGATGGAGAAGAGCACTGCTGAGAGAGAATTGGGGGTGCTGGTGGATGAGAGGCTGGACATGAGCAGCCACAACCCAGAGAGCCAAACATGTCCTGGGCTACATCCAAAGCAGTGTGACCATCAAGGTGAGGGAGGGGATTCTGCCCCTCTGCTCTGCTCTGGTGAGAGAGGCCCGACCTGAAACATTGCATCCAACTCTGGGGTCCCCAGCATAGGAAGGACAGGGACCTGTTGGAGCAACTCCAGAGGAGGCCACCAAGATGAGCAGAGGGAATGGAGCTCCTCCACTATGTGGAATGGCTGAGAGAATTGGGATTGTTCAACCTGGAAAAGAAAAGGCATCAAGGGTGACCTAATTGCAGCATTCCAGTACCTGAAGAGAGCCTACAAGTAAGTGGAAGAGGAACTTTTCACAGGGAAACTTAGTGCCAGGACAAGGGGGAATGGCTTCAAATTGAAAGACGGTAGGTTTAGATTAGTTATTAGGAAGAAATTCTTCACCTGATGATGAGGCACTGGAATAGGTTGCCCAGAGAAGCTGTGGTTGTCCCATGTCTGGAAGTGTTCATGGCTGGGTTGGTGTAGGGTTCTGAGAAACCTGGACTAGTGGAAGCTGGAAGCAAGAAACAGTGCTATGCAATGTAAAGCAGACTTTTTCCTAACAAGTCTGAAGAAAGAAGCAAAAGTGTTCAGGAATGGCACATGCATGCATGGGATCCAGCAGGGAAGATACATAAATAGAAAACAACAGCCATTTTTGCAAAGAGACAGTGATGTGTTAATGTCATTAACAAGACAACTTTGACAAAAACTCAAGTCCAATCACCTTTCTTCAAAAAGTTTTTCATTTAAGCTGCAATAATCACAGAAATGTTTCACCAAAATAATTGATAGAACAAAGCACCTGCAAACTGAGATGAGACTGAGATAGAATATCCACACTAGAAAATATAATGGTAAGAAAAGAACATGGATGCATTAAGGAGGAAAATTCCCTATTTAATTAGAGGTTAACATCGGTTCATGGGCATAACTGGATAAACCAGCACAGATAAATTAGGTCTGGAAGGTACAAAATGGCTCCTGATTATTAGAGTCTTCTCTGCCACTGCATTCCAAGAGGAGTAACTGGAGTCAATGGCCTACCGGATTTTAGTATGGAATTTTATAAATTTATAACTAGAATGGAAAGAGAGAAAAAAGACATAGCTGTCTGATTGTGGAATGGGTTAAAAGAACCCTGTGCAAACCTAGAAAAAATTGTATGTTCCCTTGGCCTAGAAATGCTAGCTCATATTTTCTAAAACACAGTTACGGCACTGTCATCCTGCTCATAAGCTGTCAAACTGCCTCTTGCCATTTTGCAGGGTTAAATGAATATTCACTGTGACAAACACTGAAATTGAGGAGCCTCATCCCTAACTACCCAACCACTCAAGTAAAGGATTGTTCTGAGATTTTTTCTCTTGCCCAGTCTTAACACATTAAACTATTTTCTACAAGCAAGGATGTCTTGTGCAAGGTGGAGTGATGTATCTCTTCACATCCACAATGCAGAACATTTGCTCCAGCCATTACAGACAAGTGAGAGCTCTTTGTTCGGAGCATTAAATGAAACAGAGGGTAGTACCATGGCAGTACTTAATTTTTTTTTAATATTTTGGTTTAAAAGGAGTTACTAAGTTCCTTTAAAATGCAATGCTTGCAGTGGGTTTTAGCAATGAAGTAGTTACATGCAATTACGTGCATAGACACAGTGAAAAATAGATCTAGAGCCTGTTTTAATGAACAAGATAATTGCACACCTCCTGCATGTAATTTGAATGATTTTACTGGGTATCAATGAACTGCTAAACTTTGGAATTACATTAATATTGCTACTCTTTTCAGTTCAAAGATAAAGAAAATATGTAAGGGAAGAACTGTATGGAAAAGACTTTTTGTGACTTCAATGAATTTCAGCTTTTGACAGTTTCTCAAAAAAAAAAAACAAACGCTTCCCCTCCAAAAAAGTCACCCTTGCTCATACATCCTGGCTACTTTCAATTTAACGCTGTACATCATAAAAGCAAGAAAAATCTAAGGTTAAGAAAAGAAAGTTTTTTCTTTTCTGAAAGAGATCTGTGAACAGGGCAATAGCCCTTGAAAGGGCCAGCTTCCATATCAGAGGCAGTTCCATGAGAACTACTGAGTGAGGGGCGGAAACAACTTGGAGAATCAATGAGATTTTACTTTGTAGAGCCTTCCACACTCAACAGGTCCATACAAGTTTAAGGTTAATTTTGCAGACAGCTTGCTGACTTTTAGAATTTAACATTTCCAAAAGGTGTGCAACCCCTTGGAATTCCTACTTGTATAGGCTACAAAACAGGAAACAAAAATTAGCAACAGAAAAAATGCTAGCATTGCTCTACTACAGATGCCCAGCCAGGCTTGTTGGTGGTCTTGGACATGACTTGATGTGCAGTCAGTTCCTTGATCATTGGTCACTACATTAAGTCTCAAGAGAATAAACATATGAAGTTACACAGAGTGATACCTCTTTTGCTTCTTAGGGCAACATGGGACATGTTTGTAGCAGAGCAGGAGCATCTAAGTATCTGAGAGATAGTAAAGTAAACCGTAAACTTCAGTCTCTCTCTAGGCAGGAGATTGAAAATATGTCCTTGGCCAGTACTGTGGTTCAATCTGTGCCAGAAACCTTGCACATGTCTTTGGCAGATTTGCATGTACTGACTCTGCCTTCCTCCAGATTTCATTAAGGATTTCTGAACCTCCACTGCTGGGCTGAATTAAAAACAATAGCAGGTACTGATCATATCAGTCTCCTCGTCTAACAAACATGGTTATCTGCCCATGCACATAAGCTAAGCATCACAAAGAAAGTAACATGTAAGTGGTCTGGGTTCACACAGTTTTTATTGTGTGTTTCCAATGCTAAGTTTTTCACTTCCTCTTTTAGACACTGGCTAGTGGCAGTAGGTGTTACATTGATCTAAAATGACCTGTCAAGATGCTCCCCTTAATCTACAAAGGAAAATAAAAACTATATGCACCAGGAAAAGTTATGCATAGTGTTGTTTTTTGCATGACAATTTTTCTAAATTAGTAACAATACTACTGGAATTGTTAACAGTGTTTTATTTGCGAGACTGTTGATTTTGTTCACCTTACTTGGTTGGAATATCCTAGTTCAAAGGCATCTTTGACTCAATGAAGGATTAGTTTTACAAGACAGAAGAAAACAGTGTCTTTCTTTACTTTCTTCTTGTAAAGAAGGCAATAAAAATTCCTCAAAAAAGAGCAAAGATCTCGTTATTTAGCCAAGACTAAATTTGGATAATGCCTAATTATCTGTGTGTCATGAACAGGATTCACACCCATCCTGAAGTCAAATCCTAAATTTAAAGCCAAAGTTAGACATTAACGAAGTGTAAAATTAAGGAAAAGCAAGTAATTTAATATCATAGGCTTCACAATAATTTTGGTGGTCTTTACACAAAATATTCTTCTGTGCAGCCATCTGTTGGAACCATAGTCAATCTAATTCTACACAATCACAAAAGGAAGACATTTCATAAAATACTACCCTTTGTGCCAATCCATTTTTAATACAAAATCTTGATCCTTTTAAAGAGAAGAAACCTCTTTTTGCCTTCCGTGAGTCAAATAAAAAATCAACCAAGGATTAATTTCCATTCACCCTTGCTCATCTACATGTGATAAAGTCCTTGGCTGATTTAGCTGGGCATAATCTGATTCATATCAATGGATCTATGCAGGTTATGTCTTTAAAAATTCAACCTTTTTATTAGCTGTAAGATTTCTTTTTCACTATTATTTTGTGTTATTTGACACAGGTAAGTGACAAAATACTTCCTAGGGAAGTATTTTCTGTCCAGTGTCATGTTGACAACTTAGATCTCATGTTTTTAAAAAAAATCAATGTATATATGTTACATTAAGCAAGTGAAGTTATAGCAAATATCTTTAAAGCTTCTTTAAGAGATCTACTGTAAAATAAAATATAAGTAATATGATGTGAACTCTAGAATAAATTTCAGATGTGTAGTGGCTCTTTGGGATTAAGTATATTGAAAACAGGAAAATTATTAAAGGTTAAGTATTGTATTTTTCATTATAAATTTCCTCTGCACAGTAATGAAAACTGAATAAGCAGATTAAAAACTGATTTAAAAATTAATCCTCAAATCTCTTCTTCAAGAGATTTTGTTCTTCAATTAGTAATTCAAGATTTGTAAAATTCACATTGCGGAGATCAAGATTTACATTACTGTCATGGCTGTTGCAGATAACCTGTTTATAACTGACATGAAATGAAAATATTTCCTCATCCTATTTTAATATCAGACTTAATGAGTGAAATAAAAATAAATTATGTATTAATTTGCTCACACTAATATTCATTGGGAAAAATTTGTCACACTAACTTATCTCAAAAAACTGTTGTTTCTAGAACAACAAAGTTGTTTCTAGAAAAAAATAGATTTAACAGCTTTCAAATAAGAGAAAATTCAGAAGTAGGTGTTTTTATTGACTGAATTTGAAATACTGATTAAAATCCTGATCCCACAGAAGACTATGGCTAAATGTTCAATGACTGAAGTAGGATCTTTTCAGCTGTTTTGAAGAAAAGTTTATTATGTTTCATGCTTTTGAGAATCTTATATTTTTCCTCCTCATTTGTATGAGAAATTTGTAGTTATCATGTGTCTAGAAAAATCACTTTAACTGGCAGATAATTTTGGACTTTTTACTGTTTACGTTTTTTCTTGGTAAATTTGAAAACAATTTCCCCCCAGAAACACTGACGTCTTTGGTAGCTAAAAATACATTAATGCTATCTTGGTGAAAATATAGAGACAGAGGTCATTATTACTTTTTAAAAAGTGGATGTGAATGTATATATCTTACCAAGATGGTTCCTTTGTGCTTCCAAATTTTACAAAAGCAGACTTTTAAAGAAGATATTTAGTTTATTTTACTTTCCTTATTTGTATTTAGAGCTAAACTCAGGTAAACAAACAAACAAATAAACAAACAATGGTAGAAACCACAGCCTAAAAAAAAAAATAAAAATTAGAGATTTATTTCCTTCTTCAGGGCTACTATCAGTACAGTAGACACTTAATACTGTAGGTTTTTCTATAGTACAGTCATTTGTTTCTTTGATAGCTATGGAGTTGTGGTTTAGGTTTACTAAAGCACAACCATATCCAAGTGCTTCAGATTTCCTTCCATTTTCCTACCTGTCTCTAGCAGTGTTTCACAATATACAGAGCATGACTGCTCATATAGACAGACAGAGGGAAAATGTACCATGTAGGTAACACCCTTCTCCTTATTAATCCAAAACAGATATTGAATTTTCATACTGACAGATTGCACTGAAATATAAAGAATTTTTTTCTTATTTTCTGGTCCCTTTTTTCATTCACCTTCAAACCTGGTCCATTCAGAAAATAAATCAAAAATTGTAGATTTCAACTCAGCATCATTGAGTCAATGGGACTTACTCCTACTCTGCTGGGAGACAATAGGAGCTAGGATCAAAATTTTCAATTATGTTGTCAAAAATGCATCACACACTTCCTCTGAAATAAACTGTGCAGGAAAAAAAGGTCTAACTTGGCCCAAAGGACTACCTCCAAAGATCTTAAAACTCCAGCTGTGATATTGGGGATAACCTAAGAAGAATTTGGTTTGTAATTTTGATCCATTTCACTACTACAGTAAAAAATGGAGGCATCTTGCTTCTTTTGCTTGTACTCCTGACTTTGTCACTAAGAGGCAGAGCTGCCTAGAAGGTAGGTAGCTTTGTTAGTGTGTAATGTTGTGCCTAAATGTATATATTGTCTCCAAACCCAACAGATTAAGTAATTGAATGGTGAGAAATGGGGTGTCATGTTCTGGACATGGCAACATAGATGTATGCCTTGGAAACAAGCTGGTTTATGGTTAGTGACTCAAACCCCAGACAGAGTGCTCAGATCATTTTTAAACAACCTCAATAAAACTGAGACAGCAAGAATCATTATATTTTCCCCCTGGGAATTTAGGGTAAAAATACTCCTACCATTGCATAATCTAGTCTAACTTCCAGTATTGTAATAATATTTCTTTAATTTCAGCCACACTGAGTCCATTAACACATCCTTGGTGAGAGGACACCCTCCAAAAAAGGCTCATTTGAAGATGTCAGGAGAGGGACAACCCAACATTTCATTTGATTCTTTATCCAAATGTTAAACACCATCACTTTAAAAACACCCTGTCTTATTTTGGAAATCAAAAATAATATCACCCTAGTCTTCCTCTTTTGGAGTATAAATCTGTATTCACTTGCTATACCTACTTCAAAGACGTTTTTAGACTATTAATTTAAGTTTGTTCAAAGGTATTGATTGAAGGAAAAGGAAAAAGAAAACTTAAAAAACAAACCCCAAATCATCCTTTTATAACAGTTTAAATCCTTGGGGATAGAAGATCAGATTTATCAAAACAAACTTAAAGCAACAATTACCATTTACATTTCCCTGTACACTTTTGTATTTAGTTTGGGCTCCCTGTGACTTCAGAATGGAGCCATAAGAATTCTTCCTGTGAAGCAGAGCCTCACCTGCTCTGGTTTAAACCTGAGTGTCCGAAGTCCTACAGCGTTGGGTAGCCAGAGGTGTTGAAGCCTAATCTTCAACCACACTTCAGACACTTACTTTTCTCCCTGAACAGTCCAGTTATGTTTCTTGATAAGAAGGGCACTAAGAGTCCAGTCAAACCTTTATATTTTATATGTACAGATGACATATTTTGGCAAAAGATAGGAAAAAAGGTACAGTGACATTTGAAATGCACTGTGGATGATGAAAAGGAATCTGTAGCTGATTTATCACAAAGACACAAGATCTGGCTGTCTAAATCAGCACAGTGTTAGGGGCAGAAAATCACT
>VZTR01016452.1:481910-498583 GCA_013400775.1 Chaetops frenatus | reverse complement strand
CAAGACTTGCCCAGTTCCCTAAAAATTATTGAAAGATCTTCTCTGATTTTATGTGTTGTTGCATCAGGCCCAGAGATTGCACTAGAGTAGCAATTTAGTCTGAAGGGCACTGTCAAAACCATGCAGAGACAGTGGGTTAGGATAGATGGAGAGATTCAGAATGGAGCTGAGATTCATAGGGAGAATTATTAATGTGAAACTTGCAAAGGCCCTTCTCCACTGTGTATACGTTTGTTTAGCAAGATCAATCACTCACTTCCACATCAACCAAATTTGTCCAAGACTAGGAAGATAGTAATAATAAATAATTAGCATTTACACCACACCTTTCATCTTCAAAGCATCTTACAAACATTTACTAATTAATATTCACAAATGTCTTGTGAGTTAGGATTTTTCAGCATTCATTAAGGACTCAAAAAAATCTAAAAATTAGAAAAAAGGGCAGCAAACTCCCTCTTCTCTGGCTATATGAGTGTTTATTCAAAATGTGGCATGTCTTGGGAATATTTCTGTACCAGTAGTTCTTACATTCTATAAAAAGTAAGTACATAAAGTAAGGTCCTGAATGAAACACGAGGTAAAGTAAACTCTATTAAGTGTTTGTCATCATAAAAATATTAAATATATGAATTTTGAAACAATTACACAACTACTAAATCTTTTTTTCAAAACCACAAACTTTGGAATCATATAAGCATACAGGATGTTTAAGTGCTGACCAGTTTTACATTTGTGCAGTGCCAATCAAAAATACGAAGTTGTGAGTTGTCTGCTTGGGTTTTTTCCCTAGAAACAAGAAACTATCAGTTCAGGTTATGGGATGTGATTGGGGCTGAGAATCCCCAAAATTGCTTGTTTTCAGTTTCTTTGGGGCTTCAGTGGACAAGAGTTCTAAGTGGGTAAAAGGGGCTGTTCTCTGTAAAGCTGGCTTCTCCAGCTACCAAATATAGCTGTGATGTGAGTGTAGACTCCTGGTTAAGACTATCAGGGCTGAGGAGGGCAAAAATAATGCATCTACATTTGGGACTGCCTCATTTCCACAGTAATCCTGGCTTCACCTGCACTCATGAAGTACCATTCTGAGAGGCTTAAGTAGATAAATTACTTGGCATTTTCTTTCCCATTTAAAACTTGTTTCTAATGAGAGGATCGCAAGACCACATATTTGAAGTGAAAGGTGTCAGTGGGTGCTCGTCTTCAACATCTCAATTACCTTCTCCTAGTGCCAGTGGCAGAGACAGCTCACATATCCCTTAACAGGTACAGTTCTGCCTTTCAGGACTCCTGTGGTTACAGAGAAGCCAGGATTGACTCCTGGAACTATGCAATATTTAGCAGTCCTGGAAATGTTCTCTCATCTGCCTTGGTGAAATCCTCTGGGATGTCCTGTCCTGCAGCTCCAGGTGTGCTCAAGGAGCAGAATCAGGCCAGGAGTTTTGCTGAAATTTAGACTTAGTTGTAAAGACATGTGATGAATCGCCAACATTTTGCAACTCAGGATCATAAAACTCATTTTCAAAAGTTGTCCTGCAGAGCATATCACTATAATTGTACCTACAATCACAATTCTCAATACTGATAAGCTTCATGGTTTCATTTCTAAGTCCTTACCACTTCAGAACTATATGAAAGCATGATTTATTTATTCTTAATTAGAAACAGTAAAGTTAGTCCAGTTTCACTGGAGAAGAGCTGCATTCATCTTCCAACAGTAGGTAGAAATTCAAACCTTTTTGGTGAACTGAGTCTATGAAGTTTCAAAATCTGGAAAGTGCACATGGTTTGGCAACTAATTCTAATAATTTTACAAGTTCAGTGAACTATTTTCCCCAGCCCATGGATTTTCGTTCCAAAAAAATCATGGCTCCATTTTGTCAAAGATGTGGATTATTTTTTGTTTTATAAATTTCTTCAAGTGAAGCAAATTGGACTGCTTGTATTCAGCACCAGAACTCATTTTCAACAATACGTAGGTAATGGAGCAAAAGATGTATAAGGTAAAAACATGTGCTGAACATATGTACTCCTCTGATGCATGCCAGACTTAATTAAAAATCAGACCCTAATTTGCTGTGGGATCTAGACAGCGTACCAGTTTGTCCAGATGTTTATAAATGGGAAAAATATATTCTCTATTCTCTAAGTTCATATTTGCAGACCCTGGGAAACTATTGTCCTAGTGTTTTGCACTCTCAGTTCCTTAAATACAAACATTCACATCGTGGAAGGTATAGTTTCTAAATCCTAAATACAATTTAGACCCTCTGAGGATTGCTCAATTTACATTAGAGACGCAATGTAAAGCCATGTATAGAAGTCTTAATAAAATCCTCTGAGAATAGAGGTCCTTAGGCTACCCAACAGGAGTTGGTCAGCCTTTCTTCCGAGGTACAATGCAAGCCATGAATTCAGATTGTTCAATACTCCTTTTGTATACACCGCTTTCTTCCAATATCTAAATTTTTGTACAGTTTATTGATATAGGGTATTTGTTGCAGGCAATTATTTCAACTCACAAGTCTAGTAACATTTTAGTACTGCAACACAGGCAGCAGCTAGAGGACTTTGAAATCTAGCATATTGATGCATGTATTCATTAAATGCTATTCTGATTCTGAAAATTAATTTTCTCCATGCCATAGAAGAATTGTATTATAGTTATAAAAAAAGTTTAAACACCACCAAAAACCACCAAGCCCCAAAACATATTTAAAATACCTGTTTGCACCATTTGCAGTCATCTACTCAGGAAAAGAAATTAACTGCAAAAATTACCTTGGGAATTATTTATGTAGCAATTTAATCAAGTCATACTTTGTTTTAAGAGAACTACTTAGGGAATAGGAAAAAAAATAGTGTTTTATATGACTCAAATAGTTTTCCTTAACATAACTCTTTTTTAAATATTGTTGGTTTTTGATAAAATAATAAAGAGATGGGGCTTATAACTAGTAGCATTTACTGAGTATAGTGGAAAATGGAGAACTCCTGACTGCTGTGTGAAACACTGACAAAATCTGATGGAATGTTTTGCATCTTTTGGGTACCTCCACTGTCAAACAGAAGAGTAATTACCTCTGTATCAGCTTTTACTGGCATGCAAACAAGGTTTTTTGCTTTCTAATGCAATGAAATTGATACCTAACAAATCAAATTATTTTATTTGTTACACATCATATTTTCAATACCCTCTTTGCTCAAAACTAGTTTCTATTTAAGGATGTTTAAAATAGCCAATTCTCCCCCCTCCTTTGGTTTACCTTTGTATATTGTGAATAATATATAGCACTGAAATTAAAAAAAAAAAAAAAAGCCTAAGACATGGCCCAAATTAAGAGCCATGTATTCCATTAGCAGCAGGGTGTTCCTAATTTAAGACCAAGGTCTTGGAATGATGAGAGACAGATAATGCTGGGACCTCTGCTGCTCACATGGTTCAACTAGTTCCACTCTTGGACTTTCCACAGCTCCATATCCAGCCCTCTGCTTTGCCTTTTACTCAGGTTGTGAGCTCTTTTAAAAATGTCTTTATTGTTATGTTTTTGTTAACACTTAGCAGAAAGGCAAAGCTTTTCTTGGCTCTCTTCTAGGCAACGAAATACTGTATGTAATTGGTCCTGTATTTCTAGGGAAAGGACTCTTAACAGAAAGGAATTTCTTTGTCCCCTTTTGACTGTGAGAAACATCACAGAAAGACTCTGCATGAAGTGCACAGATTTTTTTATCATGGAATAAATATCATGAAAACATGACAGATATATATAATATTGCTAAGAATATTGTAAGCCAGAAGCAGCATTGACTCCAGCAACACTGACAATAATAAAATGTGCTGGAAGTTCTCAGAGTATTAAATAACTTGATAATTTCTTATTATATCTGAATGTTCTTTTCTACATACATTGTTATAGAATCTCTCATATAAAAGGATTAATTCATTAATTGTTTTTCTTTACACAGTTACTATTAACAAACATATTTTTAATATTTTTCCTGTTATTTTAAGCTTTATTTAACTCTTTACAATGGTGGAATTCTATGGTCTATTGTGCCATTTCCTGGTAGACCAGAAATGCCACCACCATTTCTTATCTTGTCTTCAGGACTAACTGACAATTGCTTGTTTTGCTCTGTGTGTGTAGTAAAGCTGGGTGGAGACTCAGCTCAAAAGAGCATGACAGAAGAAACAGAAACTCCTGTCTTAAAGATTTTCCTAACAGTTGTCTGTGCAGTAATGAGCAAAAGAGGAAAATAAAACAACTTTTTTGAAAGTAGGAAAAATTCTCCCAAGGCCCCCTGATCCTCTCACCTTACATTTAATAACTTGTACCAAAAGGACATCATGACTTCTATTTGATCTTCTGTTAATCAGTTACTTTTCCTTCAATTATAAATGAGTCAAGGAAAGGCAAACCTTGCTTTGCACATTTGCAACTGTTGAAGAAGTCCCATTTTGACGTGCAATGGTCACACTGTAACACCTGCATTGGTATCAATGGGACTCTCCACTGTCAACACTGAAGAATCAATTGATCAGTCAAAGAACATATGCTAAAGCCAAGAAATATCTTAGAGTGTAAATAATTAATGAATGTATTTGTCCATCAGTAACAATCTGAGAATCTGAAATAATGCAATGTCAACACAAAGTGTTAAATTTTGAGACAGAAACACTTAATAGCTAGCTTGCTTTCACCTGGAATCATTGCTATTAGTGCCAAACCATGTTATTTGTTTAAAAAAATTTTTTTTTTCTGCCCTATTGGTTCTCCTAGAAGGAAGATGAGGATTCGTTGGTATTCCCTGGTATTGACTGATTTTTAATATTTGTAGTCAAAAGAATAATTTGTGCAAGAGAACAAGGCTTATCTCTTCCCAAGCTTTGGTATTCTGTCAAGTGGTATAATTGCTGTCAAATCATGATGTCACCTGTCTGTCTCACTAAATTAACCGGTAAATAAGAAATCTGCAAACATCAGTACTGTAATTGTCTTGACTTGTGTTCAGGTAATTGCACACATACTAAATTTCACTCACATGTTCCTCGTTATAAATACACAGCACAGATAAATAATCTGCAGGAATAAGGGGAAGGCAATAGGTCTATCTAGGCAGAAACAATACAGACACTTGAAACTGTGGTTAATATTTTTGTCTGGCTATTGGAAAAGCTACCAGCACATATTTTACTGTGGCTGCAAAACCCCAGGATGTGGGACTCTCTTACACCATTTGAAGGGACAGCACAGGAGGGCCCAAGGATGGGAATTCACGGCCAAGAGGGCCTATTTTGGATAAAGTGACAATCATGCCTTCTACCATTATCACAGTGAGAAAACAGCTTGGTGGAAATCTTTAGCTGAAGCAGCAGAAGGACACATAAGTCCCCTGGGGAAAGCAAGAATGAACAGAGCATAATATAGTCCCAGAAATACTAGAGAGGAAAAATTTAGCTAGTTCTTTTTTTACCCTTTGATAATCCAACATTTAAGAGTGAAATTTTAGATCAAGATGCATTAGAGATCTGAGCTTTATCTCTCAAATGAAACTCCTTTCATTGTGAGATCTAAATAGGTTAAATTGGCTCACCATCTATATTATTTAAAGGTGTTAGAGTCTTCAACACTGCTTCTACAGCTGCCTCATGAGGAAGTCCAACACAAAACATACACCAATAAAATCTTAAAATTTTATGCAGGTCCTTACCTAGACGTTTTTGTAAAGGAATGTTAATGAAACTATGAGCTATACTTATCATTGTAAGACAAGTTCCTCATGCCTTTTAGGGCTGCAAAGAACCACCTGTCTGCCTGTGGCAGGATGCCAGAAACCAACTGCATGATTTACGCCCACCAGCTTCCTATGAACTGTGGGAGTGTAACCTTAACCACCATCTTCTTGCACAAACGATCCTGAGAACCAATTTTTTTTTTTCCCCAGAAGAGCACACTGAATGAAATATTAAACATACTTCCTGCCTCCACATTCTCAGAGCTTGACAGGAATAGGGTCTTTTTAGGAAAGCAACTACTATTTTTCATGCAACATAAGAAATGCTAGCTGAGTCAAAAATTTCTGTGCTACAGTAAGAGTCTGACTATAAATAGTCAGCTCTGTAAAAGTAGTTATACACTTAAAATCTCAGCAGTATTAGAGCAATTAGGCATCTGAAGATTCAAAATTTGGCTGTTATGCTACAAGTAATCTTAATGCCCAGTTCCAGAACTGAAATAGTGAGCAGCTACCCTAAACATATCAAGGATCTGTCTCTACTAGAGGGTTTGTTTGTGAAATGTTGTTTGCATTAGGCAATAATTCATTTTATACACAGTTATAGACCCATATGGAAGAATTTATGAAGCATTATAGTATTTAATAAGTAAAAAAAAAAAAAAAAAAAACCAAAAAAACAAACCAACCCCCCCCCCCCCAAAACAAACCATGTAAATAGTTTCTTTAGGAGAAAATTTTTAAAAATATATAAATAGTATAGGAAACCATTGTCACTACAAGAATATCACCCACTAAGTAATAGATGCTTCTCAAAATCTCAGATGTTTAAACAAAAAAAAAAGGAAGAGCAATGCACAGGCTAGCCTGGATGCTAGGGATAGACTTTCTTTTCAGATTTTGGGCTGTGTCTGAGTGTCCACACAGCATGACTCACAGCTGATGCGAAATAATCCTTTCTTTATTCCCTGCACAGCTTCTAGGGGAAAATCTTTTCCCATGGGTACAGAAGGGATCATATTTTGTCTCTTGGTTCTCAAGATAAAAGCTTACTCACAAGTCTCTAAAATATATTCCTCTAGAAAGAATCCAGATGGCAGATTAACCTATTTATGTGGTGTTCTGTATAACTCTCTGAAAACTTACAACCAATTCTTTTGTACTCTTCTTTGTGCAGTTCACTCTTTCACGGAGGTGCACAGGCTGGATACAAAGAAATGTATGATCACAGGAGGAAGGTTTGCAGTGCTCTTCCCAGCCCTCTGCAGCCCTAACGTTCCTCTGTCCTTCCATGTTTAGAATAGGACTTAGCAAATGCAAGTAGTTGTCCTAAAATTACAGAGTGAAGGAAATGAAACAAAGATTCTGGTTTTTAACTATATCTAGTAAAAGGCACTGCTTTTTAACACTGTGAGATCCTGGAAATGTAATAGATTTTGCTTCCCAGATTAAATTTTGCAAAATTACATTTTCGTACTACTTGATGCAACAAAATGGCGACACTTGCTCACGTGAAAAGTCATTGTATGCCTTCTCACTTGTGGCCTAAAAACTGCACAGAAGCTGTTCTTAGCAGATATTGTTACACAGACTCTATTCACTACAAGCAGATTCAGCACGCAGGATAGTTTGAAACATCTGCAGTTGTCCTACACATTTTTCAACAGTTTACACTATGGCATTTTATCTGCTTTTATCTCCCCTTATTTTCCACTCCGAATATTTCCTTAGCTCATTTTAGTCGCAGTCCCATGTGTTTTCAGAACTCGGTCAGAGTCAGATTGTGTTTCGTTCAGGGGCTGTGCCCAAACGCAGCAGCGCTGCTAAGCACAAGCTCCTCTCTCAATACATCAACCGGTTGCAGCTGGCTCTGGCTGGGGAGCCTTGGAGGAGCGCGCTGCCGGCAGGAGCTGCGGGCAGGCTGTGCTGCAGCTGTTGGTGTGCAGAGCGCGGCTCAGCCGGGCCGCCCCTCAGCCTCAGGAGGGAAAACACCCCCAGCACTTCCTGCTGGCACCGCAGCACCGCTCTTACCTGGCAGTTGATAAGGCACCAACTCCCATCTCTTACTCGTGTCAGATAAGCTATTACAGCAAGAGTGCTGCATCATTTAGGTTACTAAAATGAGTCTCATTAGCTAGATAAACTAGGCTGTGATATTTCAATTCAGTAAGGCTTTAAAAGCCTTACTTTTACTTAACATATTTTACTTTCTTTTTTCTCCCACCCCTCATTTCCCTGCAGGTCAATGTTTTAAAATATATCTAACAACCACATTTGACATCTAACTTTCTCCTGTTCTCATTACTGTCTGTAACAATAGAGTTGTTTCATCCAGCCCAAGATGGCTTTGCAGGTTTTGTTTTCTGAGTATACATTAGTTTTCTTCTGATAGTTCTTTTCCTAGCATGTAAAAGGAGCTCACAGAAGATCAGATGTGGAGAAGCTCACGATTATTTCTTTGCTGACAGTGGGATTTGGTGGGGGGAAGGAAGGGTGGACACTGGGAGAACGATAGCTACTGGGTGTATCTTATCACAACTAGGTTTCATCAGTAAGAAACAAAATCATTATGCCAAAAGTAACATGAGGGTGGAAGATGGTTTTGGTGGAAGATCCCATAACCTGATTTCTTCTTAAATGTGTTTTTGGCCAGCTGTCTCAGTTGCATCTCACATGGCAATTCTGGTGTGCATTATCTTACTCTCCCTCTCATTCATTTCTATCCACAAAATGCACCTTCAGGTGACAGAAAGGCTGTTTCTTTGTTTTCATCATGGACAAAAGTTTCTGTCACGTAGCTTTTCCCTATGTTTTATCCACTGGACAGTTTTCTCCAGGCTCTGATCATTGTGTAAGATGTTCAACTCAACTATGCAAACTAAGGAGAGCATTTTAGAGTGTTGGTTTTTCTCACTGATGGTTCCCTACCTCTGTTTTAGAAGATGTCATTTTTTTCCAAGAAAAAAAAGACCACATTTTATACACTGCAATGTAAATGATCAGCTTATTAAATGGTACTGCCAGGTTAAAATGGTGCTTTATTGTTGAGAAAATTTAAATAAGTTCATGCTGATGATATCCATGGGCAAGGGAAAGACAAGCATGCAACAAGAGTTCAGGGGTTGTATAAAAAACCTGCTCTTTTTTTCAATTTTTAAAATCATAGGCACAGTGGGGAAGAGGGAAAGAGAAAGAGAGAACAATATGGTAAAAAGGGATGTTCCTGGTATTGGTCAGACTTTGTGCTTCCTTTTCTCATTGGTATTCTGTGATTATAGCATTAGGTCTTCTTTAAGTTACATGGGGTTTTTTATGAAGGTCAGGTCATATATTATCACTGTAAACAGCTGTGTTTGAACAACTGCTTGTGTTTATAACTAATGGAGATGTTATTATAGTAAGATATGTACTTAAGATATAACTGCAGTATTTTTTCTTTAAAAGCACATATCCAGTGCTAGGGATCTAATTCTGTACCTTTAGTTCAAAATAAATCTTTTCTATTTCAAAGATCAAGCTCTTAATACTCACAAACTGCCTTTCAAAATATTAGTGTGAGGAGTCGAGTAAGTAGTTTTCTACAATTCACAGACTTTAATACAAATCTAAGTTTTCCCAAAGCTCCATTATCTGATACTCACAATCAAGCAAGCAGCTTTTTTGCTTATCTGCTTTTGCTAAAATTCTCTGCAGTAAGACAAGTAACATTCTCTGGCTGCAGTAGGGAGAGAACCACCTGTAACAAGCCATTTAATCGAACAACTCCTACAACAGTCTTCATGTGCAGGGTCCTTGTAATATTTTATGTCTTGCAAGTGTAAGGGCTCTCTTTCCATGAGCCTGTATGTTTAAAAAACATTTTCTGTAGTCTGCAAATCACAGGTAGAAGTCTCAGTTTTGGTTACAAAGCTGCATGTAATGATACACAGATGATGTCTTTGAGGTAATGCATGCTTGAGAGGCATGTTAAGTGTAGGTGAAAATGGGAGAGATCAGTTTATAAAGCACTATGCGAGATCCATCCACCTGCAGATAATAGTTGGAATATACCACTAAACCATACAGTATTTAAAACGGCATATTGATTTGAAAAAAAAATTATTTGACCAGTTTACGTAGTCCCAAAATGGTCCTTGACTTCTGCACTGAGCTGCTACAGTATAATACAGTGAACAGCCCTGCTTTGTAAAATGCTTTCAGCTTGCAATCAATAAAGCAGAAAGTACAACCTGAAAGTACAGTGAAGTAAATTTACTCGTAAATGTCTTGGTGAAATTCCATTCGTGCCTCAGTTCTAATACTCCATTTTGCATTGAAATAATCAGAGTGCCACATCAAAACATTAGGCTTTCTCAAAGCTAAAGAAAACCTAGGGAAATTATTCACAAATGTTTGCATGAATTCTAAATTGCTTTTCTATTCAAAAGTGTTCACACCCCTTTTGGTGATTAATCCATGAACATTTGTGCTAATGGACATCTGCCCACACAAATGTTTGGCTTTTCACTAAGTGACAACTTATTTTATTTGCAAATAAGGTATTGGTGCCCCAGTAAGGCACTCACCATCATCCAGTCAAAGAGTAGGAACAGTGCCATGTGATTTAAGTAACTAATCTTATATAATGAGTTGTGAATAGGCAAATGTATAGCAGAATTAATGGTTGAGGAATACCACATGAGTAGAAATATGCTCTGGATAAGTGTTTGGCACTCCAAATTAAAAAAAAAAAAAAAAAAAAAACACACCCACAACCACCCTACACCAACCAAAATAACTCCTGAAACTAGTCCAAAAACCCAACCCAAAACCTAGGCTGCCATGAAAATAGGAAAAGGGCTGCTTTCAAAGTGACAGCATTGGTCAATGTGCCAATCCAGGGGCACACAGGAAATGAGCTGATATCCCACTCTCAAATATCTTATAGCCTTTGGTTAACAGACATCTCAAAAAGCTTTCAATTCTGAATGCTAAATAACTACTTCAGTAGTAAGAACCTAAGACTTACTTGGCTCAACAAGCTGTAAGTAGCAAGTAACTAGTGATTGCATACCTATCTGTGGGAAAATACCAAGTTGAAATCCTTTTCTAATTCAGTCTGAGGCTTGAGTTTGGATTGTTCTGGACAAATGCATGCTCTCTCTAATCCATGGAAAATGACCCTGTCTAGGGCTTGGTTTCGAGGACTCAACACCTTTGGAGAAAAGTGTATCTTTTTCATCAAGGCTTCATCACAGAATTTTCAAGTGCAACTCTGATCTTATTGGTAATTCTCTAAGTACATCCAACAAATAATAGCTTTAAAACTTACTATTTTCAGTGGCCAGTTGTCAAGCAGTAATTCTTTTTTTTCCTGAGACACATCAGATCTCTACAAATTTGCATGCTCAAACAGTTGTCTTATAGATAATCTAATACCATTTAATTTCCTTCTTGATTGATTTCAGACATCAGGAAAGGTCAGGCCTAATAAGTGTTTGGCTAGGCAAATTCCCAAAAACCTGACACAGAGCAGTTTGTGGTGATTCAGCGTACTGCACTCAAACTCCAGCAAGGGCTGCTAGGTAGAACTTTCCATTTCAAGAGCTTGACAGTTTGTAGTCTGTACTGTTCCTGCAGTGTTCTTTGTTATCAATCTGGTATTAACTGTCATACTTTAACCAAACTTCCCCTGAGAAATAACAGCAGGCTTAATTCTCCCTGTATTGAAATAGTCAAACTGATTTTAGTGAAAGCAGAATGAAATTATAAACCATTATACACCTAACAGTTCCTCTATAATTTCAGTTTTGTAGATAATCTTTGCTTTGTCCTTAGTAACTGAGTAGTGATATGTCTCTTTAAATGGCCCCCCTCTTCTACCCTAGAGGTAATTGTGTGATAGATGAAGTTGTCTCTCTGCCATATCCAGCCCATGACATGCACTCAGCTTTGCTCGAGGAGCTCTAGGCTATCGTATCCCTATCACTCCTTCTGCTGTGGACACAGTATCCTCCCGGTCTGCAGCAGCACTTTTAGCTCCGTTTCAGTTGGGATAGAAAAGAAACACAAACAGAAGCTCAGAGAAAGCAAAACGTAAATATCATTCAGCCTGCCTGAATATGCCAGCAGTATTTATAATATTCTGCTCAATACATTTAGCAGTGGAGTTGGTGGACTGTTTTGCTTATTCTCACTTCACCTTTGTGAAGCTGCCTTGATCACATGTCTCTCTCATTTAGGTATGTTTAGCATCCATTGATGCCTAATATTGAAGTGTAACAGGCAACCCTGCATTCTGCTCTTGTGTTATGGTGCTATCCACAACAGGGGTAGGACAAGCAGTTTTCTCACTCTTCCTTTTTTGCCAACCTTCCCTTTGGTGGTTGTTCTTTGTATCCGTTTCTTTTCCTTCCTGTCCACTGCCTAAACCCAGTATTGTGCAATGTGCAGTGAGGACAAGGGTGGCACAGACTGCTCCTGTGTGCCCCCTGCCATTCCAATTCTCTTGTTCATTAAGAGCTCCTATTGACTTTAAATCAGCTCCACAGGGCTTTGTGTTGACAGAAATTTGCCCAGAGATAATTTGGCTGAAATTTTTCTCCAGACTTCAAAGAATCTTGCACTTGTACGTGTAGTTCAGACAGAATTATTGATAAAGTTGGAGTGAAATTAACAAAAAGTGCTGCTGGGGCACAACTATAAACTCTGAACCTGTAATGTGCCATGGATACTGGGGTTTATATCTGATTTTACAGCTCCTCAAATCTTTATGAAACCAAGTCATATACATATTGTTTGTTATCAACTTTCTGCCCATTTTAGAATTTCAAATTTTACACAGAGATTTTTGTGTGCATTTTTCCTACAGATACTTCAGCCTGAAGATGTTCATCACAGTCAAAAAAGATAAATCCTAGACATAACATGCAAGAACAAGAATCACCCTTATATTGAATTGTCTTTATTACATATAATAGTATAAACATTTTCTATGGAAACTATCTCTGTGTTTATAAAGCTGGTCTTTTTTGAATTCAAGTAAGTTTCCATGCCTGAATTTTAGTTTGTAAGTGGCACTGGCCAGATTAGACTGCATTTCACCTAGGAAAAGATTTTTAGCATTTGAATTAGCAATCAAATCTGAATGACTAGAATGGGAATGAGGGGAGGGGGAGATTAAATTGTCTTAAAGATTAATTTTAAAATGAAAACTTGAGGTATTTCAGAAAAGGTGACATGGTAGTTGAGTAATTTGAATCTCTGTTGAGAAATTCTTAAATGGGATATGTGTTTACACCAATTTTTCCTAGGAAAAATTTTTTCCAGAAATCACAATAGAAAAAAAGAGAAAGGTCCTACAGACTTGTGCTGAGATCTATTTCTGAATCATCTGACAGGTGATTACAAGAATAGCACCTAAAGAGGTTTGACATAAAGCTCCTGCTGTGGAGAGGATGGAAGAACAAGCCTCCCAAGAATAAATAGCATGAAACATTTGCTACAGCTGTGGGGAAATAAAGTGGCAGTGGGGTGGGAATCTTCTTAGGGTTAATTGTCACAGAAGATTTGCACCATAAAATCTTGCTAGTTAAATAACTTTGAGAAAATGATTCAATGTAATAGCCAGACAGACCATTCCACATACTTAGCTTTAAGGCCACAAGACTTCTCCTGTGACAGCATTTACCTGGTTTACTTAGATATTTCCAAATTTGAAAAGTTTGATTTCTGGGCCAATATTTTTTCCAAAACAAGTTTTGAAAATAAAAACCTTCAAACAACATCCCCTGCCGAAAATGCTAAAAATTCCCCTCCATCCCACATGCTAATGTTAAAACAGTACTTTTAACTTAATGAGATATACTATAGTTCACAATTAAATTTAAATACCATAGAATATTCAAATGGGGTTGACAGCTCATGGGATAACTCAGAGCTCTGTTTCTAAGTCCAGAGGCTACTTGATATGTCTAGCTGAGATGGGTAGAATCAACTGTTGGAAAGCCTGACGGGATGTTACCTCCTTCTTGCTAATTCTGTATTTTCCCTTCCTGTCTCCTCCTATCTTTCCCACCACTGCTGCAAATGGACAACTCATGCACAGCCTCAGGGTTTTCACAAGCAGGGGAGAGATGCTGGGGAGAGCCCTCAGATGGGTTGTGCAAAGAGTAAGATCCCAGACACGGTGTGCTGCACCAAAGTCTTCAGCAATCATTTGCTTCTTCCTGTTTGCATGTTTGAAGAGTGGAAAATGCACACATAGCCTTTAGGTGTGAATCCTGCCTGTGGGAGCCTGGCAGACAAGGACAGTGGGATGGGAAGAACCCAACACTCACACATGGATGTAATACAGTTAAATTCTTCATTGCTTCTCCCTAAGACATATCTAGTTGGCAGTCCTCTGAGGCAGATCTCAGTTTCCCCAAAGCAGAAGTGATGTCACTGTTGGTCAGTAGCAGTCTGTCCTATCAATGTCTGTGAAAGCTGAGTTGCAGGAAGATGAACCCCCCCCAATAGTGAGGAGTGTTTCACTGAGGTGCCGCAAGGTTCGTTTTCCCTGTGCGACTCCAGTCACATTGTAGCACATTACCAGATTTTCCTTGTGTCTGCCACAGCTGCCAGGTAAGCCCAAGAGCTCCCCAGTTGAAATCTGCCCCTCTTATCCTAGGGCATTGCATCACTTTCATACCTCTTTTGTGACCATAATTGACCATAATTAAGGGCCAAAAAGTCACCAAGTCACACAACTTAAAAATTTTATCACTACCATCCAAGGAGAAAGGTCTTAAACACCTTCCCTTCTACAAAAATAAATTTAAAGCAGCCACTATGGCCTGAAGAATAAAGCAAACTTTGACTCAAAAAAAGAAAGAAAAATGATGAAACGATTGTAAAATATTTCTAGGCAGCCTGTTGATGTCTGTAATATATCTTCTTGGAAAACAAATCAACATATTTCCTCCCATAAATAATTAAATTCCAGATGAAGTCTTATGAGAATAAATTCTCATCAGAATGAGCAAACAAAATCCAGCCTTAAAGCAGTATAGACTTTGACATTTTATGGGAGTTTATGTACCTGGTGATGAAGATGTAATATAAGACACTCTGGGTGGTGCAGTGAAGAAAAACACACATGGTCTTGTTTCAGCTGCATAAGGCAGCAATCCCACTGCACTGATTTCTGTGCCACCTACTTCTAGAAAATGCTGCTCCCTTTATTTTAAATCTAATCATTAAAATACTAAATTGATCTTAAAGCTGCTTCAAAAAGACAACAAAGAGATAGAGAGATTATTAAATTATATAGACCATGAAAGCCTAAGCAACATTTGATAAGTCCTGTTACAAAAGTTGTTTGGTTTTATTTTAGCACTGCAATGGGGGAAAAAAATGCACTCAAGTACATGTTAAGAAGGGTCTCGTTCAAAATATATCATGCAATAAAAACCTGTGTTTTTGTACACACAAAAATATTAAAAGCTTTTTTCCATGTGCTGGTAGTACACGAATTATCATTCAACTGTTGAGTGAGTGGTTAAGATCAATGTTTTTACTTTTTGCTATTCAAAGTGTATGGCAAAAACTTATTGCTTCATCACCTCATTCTCAGTAAGTGCCTTTGTTTATATCATGCAAAGCTAACTGCTCTTTGGCTTCTTAATTAATGCAAAGATTTAAATCTACCCTTTCACATTGTCAATTTGATAAGCTCTTTCTGGTTTGGATGGGAAAGTAGGAGGTATTGAAACTCCCACAAAGAATCAAAATATTTCTGAGAGTGCAGCATAAAGCTAACAAGGACTAGACACCTTTAACTGTACAGATCATCAGGACTAGAAGCAGTCCTATACAAGCAGTGACCCAGTCAAGGTGCTAATTTGCTGATCTGAGTGACTTAAACCAGTTGTGTCTACATTGTAAACAGGTGCTCTTCTGGCTTAGGGCAGCTTTGTGCACACCATGTTCGACAGAGAATTAATTCAGACTGACAAATGTCCTTAAATCCCAGTAAAGGAAATTACTCACAAGCTTCCTAGCAACTTGCCAAACATGCTAAGCAATCATGCAGCAAGGATCCCAGTAAGAGGGATGTGATATCCACCCAAACACTACATGCTACAAGAGGTATGAGGAGCAGTTCCTTAGCTCATGATTTACTGCAGCTACTGGGCTGGACTGGTTTGGTGGGATCTATTCCCTGGCCATCAAGGTTAGGGTTTGCCTATTTCTTCCCTGAAATCCTGGCAAGGAGGATCACATCAGAGCTTCTAGGCAGTTGAAATGACAGAAAAAGGGTTTTGAGAGTCAAGAGATTATGGACAGATTCTGCAGATCTAATGTGTCTATGCCTTGAGGCACATGTGAAACTCAAGTGTGGAAAGTGGCCAGAATTTCATGTTAATGCAAAAAACCTGCTGGTAAGCAGCTCTGTGAAGCTGAACTAGCTGGATTTCTCAGCCACACCAAGGTGAGATGTTTTACTGGGAAATAGACAGTGTGAGATACTCACAGTGGTTTAGGACCACCCACAGTTTTATTTCTGTGTCTAACACTGTGCTGTTACTGTCTCAGTATTTGGTGCCTGTGCTATAAATTTATCTGATTCTACCTTGTTGCAGTGACCTAAAGGATAAGCAAAGTAAGCAATCCTAGTTTCTCCTCCTTGCAGGGCAGAGCACACACGCAGTGATGGTCTCCCACTCTGCAAATGCACACTGGAAAGCACAGTGCCACCTCTGAAATGGTTTTCCATTTAGTATAACCATAAGGTTGACTTGTGTCCTATGATATCTCCGGCCTCAGGTTGAGGCTTTTTATTTGTCTGATTTTTAAAATGCATTTCTAAGTAGGTACATTGAGTTGCAAGTGCTTTGAATTGAGACAATTGACATTGGCATTGCAAAGACAAATTGAGTAATTCTGTGCTGAAGGAAACAGAAGGCATTTGGTTCTCA
>VZTR01016452.1:406917-447806 GCA_013400775.1 Chaetops frenatus | reverse complement strand
AGGTGAAGCAAAAAAAGACTATTGAGGCACTTTATTACTCTTTAGGATTACGCTTGGTAGATAAAGAGAGAGCTTTCAACCATTTCACAACCCTCTGAGTTATGCTAAAATTCATCCTAAACAATTAATAAGGTCCTCAGCCTTTTTTTAAAGCATCCTAGAGGAGGAACTTCTTTTTTCACATTTACATTGGCCATAACTCTTAAGAACAATTCCATTCTTTACATACTATCTTATTTATGATTTTAC
This sequence comes from Chaetops frenatus, assembly GCA_013400775.1. NCBI lineage: Eukaryota > Metazoa > Chordata > Aves > Passeriformes > Picathartidae > Chaetops > Chaetops frenatus. The sequence continues at coordinate 447,557 of VZTR01016452.1, read as the reverse complement.
CAAGGAATGTGTTGGCAACACATGAACAAATATATGCATACATATGTGTATCTGTATGTGTGTAAGGAAGTATCATTTGAACTTAAGACTTTAAGGGGAAATTTTATACATTAAAAAAAGAAAAATCCAGTACCTGGAATTTACTCTGGGTTACTTAAGGTTGCTGATGACTGTGGTGTGACAAGACAAAACATAAATGTGGAAAATAGATTGAGCCATTTCAAAGAATTCTTCAAACTGCCAGTTCTTGGGCTATAGTAGTAGGTTAAATAGAGATCAGGTATGTGGTGTGATCAAATGGAATCATCTTTTCTGGCCTTCCAATGCAGCAGCCTTGGGATTCTAAAGAACTAATAGGGATTATCTGTAAAATAGGGCAAGCCTTCTCTTGGGTTAGGTTGGTTTAAACTTGAGGCAATGAGATTTGTTTTCATACTCTGTAAAACAGACTAAAAGCACACAAAGTCCACAAGAGATTGCAGTAAATTAAATCAAATGAAGGAGCGTATTGTCAGAAATATCTTTCAAATACAAGAAGAAGTAATGGAGGTCAGATGATAACTAAATGAGGGGTACAGTAATAGGTATGCACTCTTGGTCATGCAGGTGGCAGAATGTTGTTCTGTGCCTTCAGATGACCACAGATGTCACAGCAGTATGGCTGCTAAGGGAGAAGGATCTGTAAACCACAACAAAACTGCTGCAGAACAGACTTCTGCAGACCTTTAGCATGGTGTAGTGTGGTTTTTGACCATGAATTACCAATGAAATATACTGGGGACAGTGATCAGAGGTGACACACTGAAACTTTGGGATGATACAGATTACATTTCAGAAACCCTTAAACTCTTGATCTTAGATGTCATCAAGTCAGTTGCAGGTGTGAGAGCCTCTAATGAAGAATACAGCCACTATCGCTTTAAAGTTGATTCACTTGATTACTCAAGAGCTGTCTTGTTGGCTATGAGTCATCCATCACCAGGTCTGTTGCCCTGGAGATTTAAAATGCTTGATGTGTTGTTATTTTATTGTGTCAGTGAGTTTCCTGACGTACAGGAAGTTTACGTCTTTGCATTGAAAGTACATCTGGAGAATACTAGTGAGATTAAATTCCTACTGCTCGCCCTTCAGACTAATCCCAGCCCCTTAACACCAGGCAGAAATATTACATCTGATGATACAAAGCCTGTTTGATTGCCACAAAGAACTGGTCTGCACTAAGCAGTCTGGAAAGAGTCATCAGTTTTAGAAATTTCTCTGGATTAAGCAAGGAAATGTTTCATTTTAGGAGTCTCATAGATATTAAAGGACTCTGGATTACTTTCTATTTTTATTCCTTGTTTATGAATTCTTTCTTCATTCCTTGTTTATAAAATCTTTACTTAGATAAAGAAAGGAGCAGTTCAACTTAACTTTGCAACAATATCTCCTTTCTTCCTCCTTTCACTTGTAAAATAAGCATAGAATTTCTGGAGCATGGGGCATAAAGTTTCTGGACATCCAGAAGGAGGATATATTCTGCAAATTCTCCAAATGGTTGAGAAAAAAACCCAAAACATTTAGGCTGTCATATTCTGGTGCAGGTCACATTGCATTTCTATTAATGCATACTGCCAACCATGCTGTGCTGACAGAGATGCTGTCCAGATTATAGGCAGTGACCTATGTGGATTAAAATCTAATCTTCATAAGAAAATCAACTCTTTACCAAAAATACCATCTATTGCAACAGAAATGAAAAGTAACAAAGATGAATATGACACACTTTATATGTACATATATGTACTGATTAATAAAAAAACAGCTTTCAAAGATTATGAAGCACCTCAATCTTAACTAATACTTGGAGAAACCAGAGAATAAAATAATTAAGGATCTTGCCTGGAATATTAAAGGCAGTTAAAGAAATAAGAATAAGATCAGTATCTCAATCATGTGTGCTTTGTCTAGATTCTACATCTTCACTGCAATGAGAATTCTAACATGGTAGTTTCTTAGAATTTTCTAAATTCACCACTGTTTCTGTGTGCATTATTATAAAAAGTAAAAGTTTTTTTCTAATAATTATGTAGCTAACTTTACTGTTAGCGCAAAAAAATTACATTAATTTATGTGAAGCTTTAAAACAGAGAATTGCAGTTGAAAGACAGTGTTGGCTGTTAACCACTGACTTCAGCTTCAGTGCAATCAGTGAAGTTGCACTGATCTGGTAAGAAAGAGATACGGCACTGCTGCACTGCTGTTGTACAAACACTTCTGTTACTCTTCATCTTCTTCTTCTTCTATGAATGCCAATTTTTGTTGCTTATTTAAGTCTCCTCTCAATCCAATATAATTCAATGAGAATACCATGAATAAATCTCTTCTTTATTTTCCCTGAACCTTGGATGAGTGAAGGACCAGAATTACTGCCATTCAGCAGTCAGGAGAGCAAGCCTGTGGCACCTGGGAGGAGGCAAGCTGAGCATGCACCAGCGGGGTGTCCTAACTGCAAACATGGCCAACAGCATCCCATCCAATCCACCCAACCTGCTGGGAGGTTTTGGAAACAAAACCAGACATGTAAAAGATTTCATTATAATAACTTATTCTTTTAATTTGCTTAGGGAAAGAAATGCAGGGATAGATGTTGGCAAACACTCTTTTTTTTTTTTTTTTTTTTTGTTTTTTTTTTTTTTTTTTTTTTTGCTTTTAAAAATAAACAAAAATATACTTGACCCTTTTCTTAAAAAGAATCAAGGTGCAGATTTCTCTATGAGTTATAAACAAAGTGGAAAAGGATTTTTTAAATCCTATCAGAACTGCAGTGAACTAGTTATGTAAGACAATTCAGTGCTCTGGAAAATAATAAAAAAAATCACTGAAGGAATTAAACTCTAATAGACCTGCCTTTAGAAAGTCACACATCCCATGTCAGCTATAGAAGGATTACAGGGGACTTATTCTGCAGTAATCTTCAATTTATAATCACTTAGTTTCTTTTGGATTAGATTCAGTCCATTTCATTAACCTGTAGTAAAGGTTTTTCCTTTCTTGCATTTTAATCCACTCTAGCCTGATTTACAAAGATTAACTTCAGATTGAAGTTCTTGAGATCCACATCCCTAAATCAGAATATTTGACTTGGAAACACAGAACTCACAAAATATGTATTGAATAAAGGCTCCTTTAAATTTTAATAATTAAAAACATATCAGTCTGAAAATTAGTGATAAAGAAGTTTGTAAGGACATTATTCTTCTCAGACATTTCAAAACTTTCTGTTGAACACAAAAACAAATGTCAAATTTGAATATGCATTTAGTGACCTTGAAGATAAAAATTATTCATTCTAATCTGTTGAATTAGATGATAATTAATGAAGATATATATATAAGACATAAATCAGAGTTAGAACAAGATATCAACAGCAAGCAAGACAGCTCCTACTAAGTAATGACATCTAGAAGAGACCATTATTAGCTTATCTTTCATAAGTTGGAGGAAAAATATATAACTATGTAGTAAGACAATCTAGTTCTGGTTTTGATTATCATGGTGTAAATTCATTCAAGCACTACTGAACTCCAGTAGAATGAAGCTGAATACTTGAGAGTCCCTGATCTCATATATTTTGCGTATTAAAATATACTTAAAAAGAGGACGCAGCTGTAATAAAAAAATGCAAAAAGAGTTCTGATACTTATATAATTGTTCCTATGGATTGCAACAATAAATCAATCAATATACTGGTTCCAGATGTTATAATACTTCTTCAGTTTTGAAAAAATAAAATCAAAAGTTTAGAATGCTGCTGGGTTAAGACACTGTGCATTCATTCTAGCTGCTTTGTAGGTAACCTTGATATTTCAGCTTTTCTATATTGTTTTTAATGATGGATAGTTCCTTCTAAAGTATTTCCATTTCATAGTAGTATTTGGATTTCTAAGTATTTTCATACAAAATAATAAAGAAAACATAAGCCTTTAAGCTTTCTGCAATGATTGACATTTTTTCAATCCAACCTGCATTTTATTCTTTACTAGAATGTAAATGGATTTGCTTAATGTATTTTGTCAACTGAGATCATTAGAATTACAAAAAAAAATCAGAACTCATGAACTGTCTCAGTCTACATTGTTGCCAGTGACAAACATTGTAGGCTTCAGTGGATATTTTTCTCTGAATCATTTATATCTTTGCCTAGAATGATGTCAAATGCAGCAGGATTGTATTACAGAGAAAGGATATGAGTTTAAAATCACATACTTAAAAAAAAGAGAACTTGAAGCAGAAAAACCCCTTTATATTTTTCATTTTAGATTTGGTTTTGGCTCTGCCCCTGGCTGACTCCAAAGAGGCAGCCCCACCTCTGCATGGCTAACAGCAACACCATGATCCTCTCTTCAGTGCTGGATGTTGCTGTAGCTGGCCCTCAGTCAGTTGTTGCTCTCCAAGTCTTTCATATCCAACCATCATCCTCTCTTTGGAGGCAGGTGTCAATAAAATGCCTGAGCGTAGGAGGGCTGTAGGAAACCAGCTGACCTGTGCATTAGTGGGTTATTTTTGAGTGGCCATCAGCCAGCTCTCTGCCCAGGGAATGAGTATCACACAACTGCATCAATGAGCAAGATCCTCTTTCCCTGCTGCTCTAGGAATCAGACAAGCAAATAGCCTGAAACACAGCAGTGCCTTTTCTGTACTCTCTGCTCAAGGGATTCACCTTATTATTTTTCTCCATCCTTTGACTAATTATTAAATTCAGTAGACCCACTGCTGACTTTTATCCTGGGGTGGGGTGTCCATGCCCACGGAGGAGGACTCGTCACGCAGAGTCTCTCAGGCCCTTGCTGAGCACAGGCACAGTGTGAGTATCTGTACCTGTACGAGTGTCCAGGTCACATTCTGACTGCTTTAGCAGTGTCATCAGCAACAGCTTGATGCAAGGATGGTGCACAAGGATGTGCTTACAGTTAGTGCTGTAAAATCCCAAAAGTTCCAAAAAGATAAGTCTAATGTGTTTGGTCACATAGAATGTGAGTTTAACATGTGGCTGTGGCTGGATTGGATGGGGTTTGTGTCTGATGCTTTTGTAGGAGGCCAACCACCTGTGTGTGAAAATGTTGTATCCAGTACGTGCTGTTTAAACTGATTTTACACAGGTAATATTCTATTTAGAGGTATTTTTACAATTAAATATCAAGTCCTTTTTTTTCAAAATATTACAGTTATGGCATATTTCTCTCTTCTTTCTATATGGAGACATTATAGAAAACAGCTGAAGTAAATAAATATGAATCTGACCTGTCATAAAGAAAACCATAATGAAAATGCATATCTAGCAAGAGATGATTTAAATTAAAAATATTTTTCAGAGAATTATAATAAATATTCTTTCACTCATTTTTTTTCCCAGAAAATTAGTTTTACACACAAACCCCATGTTACCATTAAGAAGGACTTTATTAAAGCTGGGAAAGATTTTCTTTTTCATTTGAAAATAAAAGGTGTGAATTAAAAATACCAATTATTCAAGCAGCAATCAAAATAAAATATTCAGACCCAAATCCCAAAATGTTTGAACAGTTTATATTTTTTATGTGAATATATATATATAATAATGTATATTATTTTCTAATTTTCTTCTAGGAGATGAAAGTCAAATGAAAACATTTTCAAAGCAAATGCTTAATATTTTATACTTGAAAAGATTATCAGGTGCTTTATTTTTTGTTAAATGTTACTGTCAAAGTTGTTATATTTTTGCATATTTTTCCTTCACTAGATTCACGCACAAGTTAATTTAGTTACAAAAGAAAAACCGTTGTCTGAGAAAATTCCTGACCCACTCGAACTCCTGTGAGCTCTTGGATGAGGCATTACTTAGGCAAATATTTTAGCCAATATTGAAGTTTAGGCTGAGTTTATTCGAGGTCAGGGTTGCTTTGGGGGTTTGGTTTTTTGGGGGGTTTTTGAACTTCTGGAATGACATCCTGTAAATTACCAGGATATCTTTAACAAAACACATTTTCCATAGTAAAAGTATTCCGTCATTGGAATTTCCTCATCTTCAGGCTAAGCTTTCATGCTAACATAAAAAGTAAAATAATTTGGAGCACCAGGATTCTTGATATATTGAATTCCCAATATACTGGATTCCCAAATTCATCAGGAACATGACTCATCAGGAATAAGCCTTTCTCACTTAGAGAAGATAGAGATTTCAAAATGACCCCCTACATTCTAGATGAACATATTAGCCACTTGGTTATTTGTTATTTGGACAGTTCTCAGTTATGTTGTTCAATTTTAAAAATTTGAAAGCTCAAGGTTATGGGTTGTTTTGTTTTTCCCCAATGTAGAATGAAGGCCAAATGCTTGAAATCACTTGCAAAACAGAATTCTTGTTTTATAGCCAATCTCACAGCTGACTTCACTGGAGTTATTTACATGAATGGGGAAAGCAGATTTTGACCACAGTATCTCTGTCTAGACTAGTAGACATAAAAGTGCCAGGGAAATGCATCCAAGCACTGGAATTTGATTGTCTACACTGTTAAATTGTTAAAAGAGTCCCTGACACACTCCTGGCTTTTCCCAGCCACAGCAGTTCCAAACAATTCTCAAGGACCTCTCCCCATAGGTAGCATGAACACAAACACCCTTTGGACAGTGGGACAGTTTCATAGCATGGATGTGGGCCAGTTTGCACCATATGCCAGAGAGCAGTCACAAGTGAAGTTTAATTTACTGGTGTAGAAACAATTGATGTAGATCAAAAAAGAAAATCAAAATCTTGACCTTTTTTCATGGAAGGGAAGAGAATGGGGAAAGGGTGGGAAGGTGGAAAACAATTATCTAGTGTAAACAACAAGCATTTTTAAAATGGTATATCCCCTTCACTCATCTTTCTGATGCTTAGGAAAACCTGACATTTCTTCTGACCTTGTCCATGTCTTATTTTTATTTTATATATATAAAAATTATATAAAATTATGTAAATATATATATAATATATAATACATTTCTATATATATTTCTATTATAGTATTGTTTATTTTTATCTAATTTCTTTATTTTCCTACTTTGTAGATATATATCAAGAAACAGACAATTTTAAAATGTGTGGGTGTAATTTATTATTAAATTTCTCAACAAAAAGTGCAGCTACATTAATTCTGAGCAGGCTTTTATCCAACCTAAACATTCTATTGAAGTTTCTGTGCCAAAGGGCGAAAAAGGGAGCGCTTCAAATCCTTCTCCTCCAAATAACCTACAGTCAAGAGAAAAGAGGCTTTTGAATAGCAAGGATCAGTTCAGTTGGGGAACTAGAAGTTAAACTGTGTCCATGCCTTTGCAGAGATACACAAGGGCAGAAGGGCACCTCCAGGCATTCAGCCTCGGCACAGGGCCGAGCACAATGGCAGAGATTGTGCTCTGGGAATGACGGGCCTCGGCAGGGCTAAAGCCCCTAGAGATGATGTGTGAGAAGTGCTGTGCTCTCTCACCCGCTTTACTGCACCATGGACACAGCTGGGCTTGGGAAGCAGAGTTTTCTAACACCTAAGTACTTTTTTTGCCTGTACTGGTCATGTTCACGCTTAGGATTCCTAGGGCTGAATTGGCTGTGGCACAGTGGAAAGTGTCTGAACTCTCTACTGTCACTCCTGCTGTTCAGGTTCTGTTCAAGGACCCTTCTAGAAAAGGCAGTGTGTGCTATCCTGTGAGAAACAGATTTCTTGCAGTGGGAAGGTCTGCTAAATTCAGTTTGAAGAGGCTCACAGAATCAAGATCAAGATTCTGTTTTTCCTTTATCTTTCTTCTAATTGGAATGAGGCAGCACCCGAAGTAAATGCTCATTGATAGTTTCCCATCTGTGCACTGTAATCTATCCCACAGAACTGCTTTCTGCCAGTTTGGGGATGAATAACAGTAGACTAGATAATATCTATCTTTCCTGAGAGCACAGGACAGCCTGAATATAAAGGCTGTCTTAAATAATGAAAGGTCACGTGAATTAGTTGTTCTGACGATTTCTCCAACATTTCAGAGGGAATTTATTTCAAATCATGTATATTAATAAAGCAAAGCCCATGGTGTTTCCAAGCATGCTTGGTGACATGTGCAGAACTGCCAAATGGTCCATTATTTCTAAAAATTATGTGTCCCAAGGCAGTAGCAAACTTGTTTTCCAGACTGTGGGCATCAGTTTATGTGCTACATTTAGCATGTCCCTTTTTGCTGTGTTTTCTAAGATAAGTTTGGTTTTTAAAATCCTGTTCTTTGATTAGCATTTCTTTTTTTTTTCAGAATACATCCTTAAGTGCCTGCTAATTTTGTGTTGTCCACTAAGCTTTAGCACAGTTCAAGATGCAGAATGAAAAAGTGAAGTACGAAAATGAAAGACCTGAAATGTTATGGCTCAGTTATAACACTACATAAAGATCTATATTGTAGTCAAAAAATAAGATATGGCTGTACTTTTATATGCTCCATGTATTTTATCATGTTAATTATCTGTCCATTAATACTGGTGTGAGCAATTATTTTCTTTAGGGGTATAGTATTCCATATAAATCATGGTGTCTGAGGATTTTTAAAGGTTTTGCTTTAGCTTTTAGCATCTACTGGATTATTTTGTATAAAGACGATGAGAAATTCCAAGACAACATTTAAGACCATCTACTTAGAAAAAAACAGAATGTCCTTGCCTAAGAAAAAGCTTTTAAGGAAGTACATAGCATTTAATAGCATACTTTAAGGAAGTACATAGCATTTTGCCCAAAACTTCCAGTACTGGTATCCCATTGAAGATAAAAATATAGTGTACCAGTGACCAATGCTTCTCAGGATTTTAGATTTTATGCAAAAACAGGTTAAAAAAAAGGGAAAAAAACAGGCACAATTATGCAACAGGGTAAATCACTCTTCTTTTCAAATCCAGGGGCTACTTGTGAGCATGTCAGCCATGTTGGGTATTAATTCAGAAATTTAAATGTATGCATTTTCAATTTTAACATGCCTGCACTTTGGTGCAGCAGACCCTACCAGGACAATGAAATTATAAAGCACTTTCGCCCATTAATTTTGTATTCATGAGGAATCATGGAACAGACCTCAGCTTACCCTTCAGCCTATAAACTAGAATTCAGGGGAATTTGATCAAAAACTTGATAAACAGTTTATGAAAAAGCTACATTGCTCTCAGAACAGTGTGCTCCTTCCGGCTTTTAAATAGGTGACCTTACAGTTTCATGCAGCAGTGCTAGATATAGAAGATACATCTCTGACTTAATATCTGACTTCAGGAAAGCCCCTCTATCCATTTGCCTGCCTCACTCATGTTCTGTCACGTGCATGAGCACACAGACATTAACTCTGCCTCAATTTCTTCAGTTTATAGACAAGAGATAATTGTAATGACCTCTGTAAAGTTCTTTGGAAACTGCTGATATTAAAGATTATGTGTAAGTGCTACTCATGTACAACTACTCCTCCTTTTCCCTTTATGGAAATTAGAGTGCCTCAAAAATAAGGAAAAAATAAAACTTTTGTATTCATAAACCAGTAATGTGGTAGAAGGATGAATGCTTGGAGTTGATCAGTTCTGCCCTCACCAGCAGAGCTGATAATAATCAGTCACTTATGTGCTATTTCACAGCTGATACCTCCTCCAAAAAAAATTAATTGCAAAAGTTTCACAGATGTCTGCAGCAGTTGACCAGAGCTCTTGGGTTATTGCTTGTCAGACTATTAATGGGTTTGGCTAACCATGACAGTCATTACTTTCCCCCTCCTGTGAGCTACTTTCTGTGTAATTTATGCATAGGTTTTGCCAAGATTTGACAACTTTCAGGATATTAACATAAAATTAGACTGCAGAGCTGAACAATGGGTGGCATTAAAATTAGCAGCAGTGGAAACCCATCAAAGAGAATACATTTCTCTCCTGCTTTGCTTTTAAGTTAATATTTTTTTATTTATTTTATCTTATTTCATTATCATTTTAGAAGGAAGAGTAAAAGAATAAATGCTGAAAACTATTTTGTTTTACTAGGTACTTTAGGAATCTTCAGAATGGGGGAGAAATTTCAATTAGACAAAATGCCTGGCAGCATCTTAAACAACAGCTAACCTGAAATCAATCACAGAGGAAGAAAAGTTAGTAGTGTTTTTTTGAAAAAGGGACTTTAAACAGAGCAGAATGTGCTCCACACAGATTGTTTGGTGAATGCCATTACAGAATGCGATGTGTGTGTTAATAAGTAAGGACATCTGGTAACCAGCTTTTTTCTGATTCATTAACTGACTGCTTCTGTGGCCACGGGGCTTGATAGGGAAGGCTGCAAGACTTTTGCTCATAGAAAATGGGACTTCGATGTATGCTTTGTTTCTCTGACCCAACTGTATCCTCTAAATTTTCTCCTATTTCTCCATTACAAATATTTCAATTTGAAATCTAGGAGAAAACACTTAAAAAGCTGAGAAGAATACTTCCTCCTATTTAATTGTACAAAAAAAGAAGTCATACTTCCTATTCATTGATCTACAACAATTCAACCCACCAACACACATCAGTAAATGATGTTCTCTCTACTTGTTAGCATTTACCATGGCTATGTTTAAATACCATCTTATTCCCCTGTTTCTCAATGTTTATACATTTTCAAATATGATTCATTACCATGGATGGAATATTTCTGAAAAGGAATTTAGAAATTATTGCTTTTTTGTAACACTACAGTTTTTGCCAACCCAGTAATGTTGTTGGTTTTTTTTAAACCCTCCATGAGATTAATGAGCTCAGACAGAGAAAGTAAAACCATCACATTGCTCATATCAAGTGCTGTTTTTCTTCATATAATACAAGTGAAACAGCTCCAAATGCTCTAGAGAGAATGATTGAGCAAAAGAAATCTAACTTGATAGTACATGTTGAGGGATGAAATGGACAATGAAGTTTCCATATGTTGTTTTTACGCAGTAATTAGAAACTGTCACACACCGTTTCATTTTTTAGTTTCCTTGGGCTTATTTACATGTATGAGGCTTTCCTTAGAGCAGAATTGCAAGCATCAAACTGGCACCCAGTTGAAATCTGAGGCAGTGATACGTGGGCTTCTTCCACCTTATGGACAAGAAGACAGCGGCAGGTACTGTGAGGGCCCAGAGCACAGCTAAGCTGCAGCCTCACTTGCCTCTTTGCCTCTGCCAAACTTTCTTTTTCAGGTTTAAGTGGTGGCCACTCCTGTAGTGTGAGTCTGTACACTCTTGGGCACTAGCTTTTGTTTCCAACAAGGAATTTAATATGTTAATATGCATGTTCATTCAGCAGGAGTTTGGCTCCTCATTCACTAAGGTTCCTTTGAAAATCCTGACACAGTTTCTCAAGGGCAAGACAGGCAAACAGTCCTCTGACTCTCAGTTTTCCTCATGCCTACATGATTTTGACTTTTTTTCCAGCTCTTTAGTAATGATTCCTTTCTATATCTTGATAAACAACTGGTTCACTTAAAGCACCTGAATTTGGCCCTCAGAATTAGACCAGAGAAGAAAGACCAACAAAACTATTTGCATTTCATCTTCATTATCCTGATGGTAATGATGACTGAGAACTTGGTCATACAGAATAGTTTTTTTCCTAAAATAAGGGAGATATATGTGTACATTTTTAAGTCAGCTAAGAAAATAAGTCAGTGTGTGTGTTGTGTAAGCGGGTTAATGTTTTCTGTCTCTGTTTTCCAAGACTTTGTAAAATCCCAGAAATCTGGATGTGTATCTCTCTTGTCCATGCAAAACAGATTAGCCCTCTGGATTGTTGTTAAATCCTAACTCTTAAAGGATCTATAATCCCAAGAAGCAGGACTGTGAAAAACATCAAAGCACATTGATTACATTCATGGTTACATCTGAAAGGCAAAATTCAAAGATCTACTATAAAATGACTGTTTTTTAAACACTGAACCAGATCCCTTATGTTACTGATGTTCTTTTGTTCATTCCTGACTAAGGCAAAATTAGGTTTATTTTGAAAAAAAAGTCTGAAAAAAGTTTTTCAGCAATCAGGAATTTTTTGTACTATAATAGCACTGAAATGCTCCCCTTTGTCAGCTACTCTGCAACTTCCCAGAAGTTCCCATCTTCACACTCAATTTAGAGATGGCTCTAATATAAATCTAGTTCTTCCATACAAATGAGCCTTTGAGAAGAATAGTTCATGCTTAATCATAGTCATTTAAAACTGCATGACATAGATCTTTACTTTTTTGTGTATTTTACTGAATAGTTTTAGTTTTTACTTATACTATATTCAAATGCAACTCAAATTTTTTTCTAAACATGAAGGCACAGATCCTCAGAAAGTTGTGAAGATAGGCTATTGATTTATACCAGAAAATATATGGATATTATACTATACAGGAGCTTTCAAATGCAGTTACAGTATCTTGCTTTATTTTTGCAATCAGAAAGATAACAAAAAAATTCAAAGAAAAATTCTTAAATGGAAAATGGCGTAAAGCCAGTTTGAGAGATAGCAGAGATACTGGTCAACACAGTGGAAGGCATGTCATTGGCTATAGCACAGCTGCTGGAGGTGACTGTGTTGGTATCTGTAGCATGTTGATGTGTGAAGTGCAAAAATGAATCTTATTCCTCAGGAGAGTCCTGCATATGTCACGTATATTGTCTCATTAAGCCAATCCATTTATCAACCCACTGAATGCCAATTAAATTGCACAGGATGGTGCAGGTATATGGTGGGCTGATGGTGCCAAACTTTATTACAGCTGAGCTTTTCTGGCTCAGTACATTTCTGCATAGCAAAATGGCAGACATATCAAAGCCAAATTAAATGTTCTTGAAATAATGCCTTTAAAGAGGAAGAAATGCCACAGTCTGGCACAAAAGAGTATGAAATGTAATGTCACTTCTTAGTGTACTTTTCGTTCCAATGAAGATGTCACGGCTCAGATCCAGCCAGTGCCAAATGTCTTCACAGCGTGCAAATTAGATCAGTGTAATTTCATCAGGATGATGATCAGACTCTGTTGCAGTTCTATGGCTGCAAACACAACTTCTGCTGACTGCTGTAGTCAGACTGGCACAGCTGAGCTAATGCTGCCATCCTCAGAAAGAGACAGAAGTTGGTTTTACAGCATTCTCTTGGTGCCAGAGTCCAAAGGATATTCCTAAATCCTGGGAATATATTGATTAGTATTTATTGTGAAGTTTTGACTCAAAGCACTCCCTTATTTACCTCTGACCACAGCAGCATGAATATTGTTATTCAATATATTCTTGTTATATGTTATCAGATGATCAGGCTTTGGCTGAAAGTATTTCATCTGTTAAAATGTGAGCAACAATAACCTAGCCAAGAAATCCATTATGCCCCACAGCTTCAAGGCAGTGCCCGGGAGAATATTATTGCTTTAAGATAGGTCTAAAAGCCTATCATGTGAACACAAACTTACCCTGTTTGGCAGTATTTATTAAGGGCCCTAACAGATGTACTCTGTTGGATTTAGTATCAATCACTGTTTTCCTGACTGTCCACGACACCTTTGCTGGTGGTTACCACCTGTATAGCATGGATGGGAGAAATGAACATTCTCCTTCAGTTCACAATTCACAATTCCAGATATTAGTTTGACTTCTGAATGTTTCACACAATCTATCTGATCTGCTGAATCTTTGGAGATCAAGCCCTTTCCTAGAGTGGCTGGTGCACACATTTTGTTCTGCTAACATGGTATGGGGCCAGTAACCCTCAGTGCTCTGGAAGGACAGACAGATGGGAAAAGTATGGGCTTAAAAAGACTCAGACTGCCTGCTGCTTTTTTTGTATGCCAAGTCTCCAGGTATGCAACATGAGCCTGGCTCTTCTCATAAATATCATTGTTGTACAGCAAGATTAAATCTACAGAGCCAATAATTTACTGATAAATGCTTTCAGAAGCAGGAACATGGTGTTTGGTGCTAGATAACAGTCCCAGTGCCAAGGCACAACTTACATCTATTGAAGGTTTGGGTTTGCTTTAGCTTCTTGCGTGAAGAATTTTATATGCTAAATTGTTAGATTTGGTGATTTTTCTTCTCCCTAAAGCATTTGGTAAAGAGCAATTACTTATACATATAACAGCTAAAATCCCCAAACACCATGGCACACAGCCATCTGAGGCAAGTTGCCAAGTCTGTAGCTTCAATTAACCTTCATATATCCCTCCAAACTTGGAACATTATCAGAAGGCTATTATGTTCAAGCCTTACTCACGTGGTGAGCACTTAGACATTGAAGTTGAAATCAATAGCAGTAGTAGATACATGATTGCTCATGTATTCAGGTTTGCACAAGCAGACTTGACTTTGTAGCAATCTCATCTAGTCTGAAGCAGGGAGATGCAGAAACTTGCAAATACACAGCTCTTTCAGGATTTTGGCACAGATATCAAGTCCATTGTCCCTTATACAGCATCTGTCCTTTACTGACACATTTGGTTTCAGATAGTAGCCACTGAAGGTGGGTGAAGGGAAAGGAGCACAGCAAGATTGGGATATCCCATTAAATCTTTGAAGTAACCACTGACTCCAGTAATAGTTCGATGTTCACCAGACATACTGTGCAAATGGGTTGCTCTCCCTGGAGATTGAAACAGAGACTCTTTGCATCCCAGATGTTCCTAAGCAGTTTGCTTACCCTCCCCTGTGTGCATTTAATTCTCAAGATGGATGGAGATGGAGCAGAAATGGGAAATGAAATAAAAAGTCAGTTTTGGCTCTAAAGTGAAAATGTTACTTATGCTCACATGGAAAATGTAAAGCTTCAATAAAAGCAGATAAACACAGTTTTTATGTGGGGGCAGACAAAGGGCTAAATGCCCAGCTGGTACAAACTGGCATAGCTTCATACTGAAGTTGATTAAGCATAGTGCAGCTTGTGCCAGATGAAGATCTGGCTTACAGTTACTGCTCAGTATCCCTATTGTGTGGGTGAAATCCTATCTGCCTAGGACAGAATACAGCAACCAATGATGGATATATCATATGCAAAGGCAACGAGAACCTCATAAGATTCAGTCTGAAAGCTTAGACAATTTTTAAACTTCATTAATGCCATTACAAATTAATTATTAATTGAGAAAAAGGACTAAAACACAGAGCCTGAAGTCCAGGGGAGGGGAGTGGGTGTGTGAAGAGCTTCTACCAATAGAAGAAAGGGAAATGAAATTCAATAGATGTACATGTTTTTATATATAGTGAGAAATATTTAATCTGTATCACTTTTACTCAAATATTTCCCATTTGTGGTCTAGAGGATCTACACTCTGACACAAATTAGGTGTTTCAGCTGAGACAAGAAGAAATTCACCAAGCCTTTATGTTTGTGCACCTACCCTAATGAGGGGGTAGCACCCCAGGCCACTCCTGGGGCATGCCAGGACCCAGATGCCAAGCTTGGGAAGACTCTAGCAACAACATCTGGCTGCGTGGCGAGGTCTACAGGCAGTTGTGCTAACAGATCTGGAATAGCCTCTGGGTCTGGGCTCACTCACGCTCGCCTAGGACACATTTTCCTTCTGCTTACCTTTGTTTTGTCAAATGTGTGGGGTTTTCATTTATTACACATTAGACCAACATAGAAAGGTTTCCTACCTGATCAGCAAGGATGTTTCTTATACAGTACTTTTTTATTTTCCCACAAATCCTTGCCTCAATAACTGCCACCTATGTAAAACCTTGCCACTTGATTTTTGCCTCCTTCATTTTATCAAAAAATGCTTGTAAGATCTAATTGCTGACTGACAACTTGTGACATGAAATTTTCATCTCATTTTTAAACAAAAAGAATATATTTTGACAAATCAGTTTGCTAAAGTTGAAAAATGTCAGGGTTACTTCGATTACATTTATATTTTTGCACACATAGAGGTAGATTTAAGCAATACTGATTGTGCACTAGAATTTGCTCAAGTTGTTTTTGTTAATACAAAAATATAAAAAAAATGATATTAAGCTATTAAAGTTGCTACTTCGTTAATAGTTGATACTACATTGCCTTAGAAGTAAATTCTTTCATACTAATCTTATGTTTTTAAGGCTTTGCTGTGCATTGTACATGCAATACAAAACTTATGAAAAGACAGATCCTCACATCATTAACAAAGAATCAAAAAGTTAAGGTCTTCTGAATTCATTGTTCCTGTAATTGCTCAAAATGTACATCTATGACCTACAGGAAAAAAAAGATTCCAAAGGCACAAAGTGTGTTGCATCTACACTTCTGTGCTTCCAAAAATTCAGAGGTTTTTTTGTGTTCTTTAATTTACAACAAAAATTTAACAAAAGTGGCAAAATATTTTAAAATAATATCAATTAGGCTTGAATGGATCATGGCTTAGGAACTCACTAGGTAAGCTAAATAATATCTTACAAATAGGGTACTATCTTTTGGCCCTGAGCTAGCAAGAAATATGTCATTGCACATCTGACATTCACTAATACTTAATAAATGAATGCTTGCAGTATGCGATTTTTTCCACAGGCAGAGTGCAAAAAGAAATATCATGGGATGGCATATGTTAGGTGTAATGTTCTATGCACTGCTGAAGGTATTCAATAAATTTTAATACAAGCTGAAATTTGCTTTTATAAGCCTCTACATAGCAAACAAAGAAATATATGGTAGAAAAATAATGCTCCAAGCATTGTAGGTGTCTAATGACAAAATATTATTTTTCCCTTTTTCTTGTGGGAATGAAATAACTACGATAGTTATAATTCTGTGCAACTAAGGAGATCTTACTCATCATGGATCAAAAAAAAATTCAAGAAAGCATAAATCCAGAAAACATAATCCAAGGGAATCAGAAAGGACATGTGGATTAATATGGAGAAAAATTAATTGGAGCATTAAATGTTAAAGAAAGCATGAAATGGATAAACAAGAGATCTCTAACTTAATGTGTTTTTTAGGGATTTATGTGCAGCTCTACTTAGCTACAGGCCAATTCATGGGCTCAGGCTCAGTTTGTCCCGAATTTAGGGTTAAGCTTATGGTACATTTAAGTACCCATACTAGGGTTATATCACGTGTGAAGTGTCAGAGAATTGGAGCTGGGCATAGAGATGGTGCAGTCATAGCCATTGCCATGATATTGCACTGGATTTGAATCTGCCTCATGGAAACTGAGTTGACCATGACAACCTCATTTATACAGATCTGTGATTGAGCTAATTAATAATCTGGTGGGGGGTTATCACTAATAATAACTCAGACAAGAGTGAGATTGCTGTTAGTCTGTAAAATTTATTTACACAGAAATTGGAGTCTTGGGAAGATATTTAGTAATAACCTGGTTAGAACAGACCCCCAATTATTGTTCCCTTGCATCTCAAAGAGAAATATAGCGTGCTGTTCACAATCTCCTAGTACATCATATACTAAGCTCCTATGCTTTTTGCATGCATCTGTGGGTGGGTAGATGGCTGAGAGAAGCCATTCCTTCTAAATGAATTCAAAAATTACTGGAGTTAGCTTCATAGGGAAATGAACTGAGGAAAAGAATTTTGGCACCAAAAGAAAATGGTAAGTATGTCTGACAGATTTTTCCTTAATGTCCAAACACAGCTGAACTATAGGGTGAGCAATTAACTATGATTAAGAGGTGATGTCACTAATTTTTAGCACATAGGAAAAAATACATTTACTCAGTGTGAAGGAATTTATAACAAACTGTTAGAGCCTTGCCTGTCATTTGCTACACAAAAAGTATCAAAATAACTCCAAAAGAGTAGGAATAATGATCAAAGCTTCACTCTGAAGGAGATTTCACACCAGCTTCCATTGACAAGGGAAAGCTTATCCTCATAACAAAACTTGCCTCTCTTCCAGGAAAAACAATGAAAGCCAATAGTTTAATTCCCCTTCTGTGACATATTGAAGAAGCATGGCACTAACCTCAGAGGGTGTGGGGGACCAGCCCTAGGGAGACAAGAAGAGGTAGCCATACGACCTTATGGATCAGCTAAGAGTGGTTAAATCTGCTTCTTGCCATAAGTGTCAACATCTAGGTGATATTAGACAGAGCTTCATGAAATAAAATCACCTCCCTTGCTCTTCTCCCTACTGTTTTTCTTAAATAATGTACTCCAGAGACAAGAATTTGTCCAGATCTCTTCATAGAATGGGGCCTAGTCAGTGGCTTTGCCACAAGCCCTGACAAAACAAGTAGCAATGTTTTCTTTATAGCAAATCCAGATACAAATACATAGACATTATCTGGTGCACAGCTACCCTTCTGCTTCTTCAGAGATGATGTACCTAGCCCTATCTGATGAGTGCTGAGGGGAGGTAGAGAAGCCAGGATCACTCTTGGTGATCACAAGTGTCACATTTTTGAGCAATCAGTGGACTCTGAACATCATAGGGCACACAATAAAGTCCTGCTTCAATCTTCTGTACATGTGTATTGTTTAATTTCACTTTAAGAAAATCTAAGATCATATTTATGTATATTCTAATAATTGTCTATTTCTATTTATAGTTCCTCATTCCTCTGATATTACTCCAAACAGCAGAATGCAGCCTAATCTTTAAGTTATAAGAGTCTCACAAGGCTATTGAAGACATCTGCAAAGCCTGTCCAACTTTGCAAACATGGATCAAACATTTCCATCCTGGGCACAACTCCAATTTACATGATGGGGCGAGCAGTGAGGCATTCATGACTACGATATGACTGCTCAGGCCATCAAAATCCAGGTGACTGGAGAAATTTTCACAGAATCTTTCTTCTTTCCTGGGCACAAATTTTCCTGAAGGTTTATAGGGGCTACAGATTTTATGACTTCTATTCTTCCAAGAAATAAAATAGTTAAGCTTCTTCTATAATATTTAGACTAGAACTTTCTTTTTTAATTAATGCATACTGAAAATTAACTTAGTCCATTGACTGACATATAACATTTGATAACAAATCCCTTATTTACAGTGCTGTAACTGGTAACAAGAGTGGTCTCACTGATGCATCCAGCTCTTTAAGACTGTTTTGTTACATAAGTACTCATCAAACCGAAAATTACTATGAAATGTTGTATCATGTTCATCTTTTCTAAATTAACAGTCTTCAATATGCCTCTTTGGTTAATGCAAAGAAGGCACGAATTACAGTATTTTCCATTGGGTATAACAAGGGGAATACTCTGTCATAAAATACTAGTTTGGAATGTATTTGGCAGATTTATGGCAATGACTTTGGAAAATGCTGGGTTAGAGAAGTATTTTCAAGCATTCTTTTCAATTCAAGCAACTTGGCTGCTCTGGGGAATTTCCTCTTGTTGGTACCAATATTGACTATATAAACTACATGGAACTTGGAGCAAATATTTGGATGTGCAAAAATGAGCTTTAATAAAGGCCATATAAAATAAGCCCCTGTCACTGCATGATTATAAGTAACAGCACCAGATTTGCTATTTATTAAATATGCTAGATGCAGGGGATCTTTTCTTAAAACATACTTGTGGAGAGATAAGAGCTGTAGCATAGCTCTGCTCCGTCATAACCCTGAGGTTGATTTACACAGGCTCTGTCCCTGCCACAATTTATTCTAACTTGATGGCCAAGAAGATCAGTACTGAGAGAGCAATAACATAGCTATCATTAATAAATGCTTTTTTCCTTTGGGCATTCCAGCCTGAGTAGTTGAGGAAACTTGAAGTGAAAAGCTGACTTCATAACTTTCTAACTTCTTTGATCCAGGTCAAGAAGGGAATCAGAGGAGGAACAACAAAAAGATGGTTTTAGACAATGATCCTCTTAAACAGAAACAGCCATTTAAGCCCACCCTGGGGCTGGCCTGCAGAACCAAAAGAACCTAAACATGCTGGAATACTTAAGAAAAGGACTCAATTTTAAAATGTGTGATTGATACCTGAAAGAACTGTTGAATTGTGCAAAGAAAACTATTTCATGGCCCTAACTCTACCGGAAACTAAAACCTGCCTCTGTCTGGAATTATCTAAATTAACCTTGTTGTTTCTTTAAATGCTTTTATATCATTTATAGAGACTTGACTGTCATAATAGGTTACTCTAAGGTTTGTGGACAATATACAGATGCTGTAGTTCTGTCTGAGGTTAACAGGACTCTTCCTGGTTAAATATCACTCATTGCCTTGACAGTACATAATACCCTTAATTCTTTACACACAGATCAAAAGTTAGTAGAGGAGAACATCTGTTTAAGCCCATATATTACAGCAAAAAACCCCTAAGATTAAAAATTGGTAGCAGAGTTGCAAAATTTTCTCTCAGAACTTAAGCAATCATGTTAGCAATCCCTTCTTTCCTGGGTTGCTTGGGCTTTATATTTCTTTAGTATTTCATTACTGATTCATTACTTAATTCTCACTTTAAATTAAGCATCAACAGATATTTTTGTTAATACTGAATAAATATATTTTGCAGTTGAACTGTTTGAAACGAACAGAAAAATAAGACATTTGAAGGTCCACTCAGTTCAATTTAGGAGTGCCAGTATAATTAATTCTGTAGTGGAGCATTAAGAAAATAGCAGCAGCAGCAATAGAACCGCATCACTCAGTGGCACAAAATCTCAAATTTGTCTACTAAGCAAAATGGCTATAGCAGATAAATGGTGATTTTTGTTCTAAGACTTCTGTTCCATGACACATCACACTCTGTGCAGACACACAACTGCCAAGGGCTTGTGCCATGACTCAAGGCAGCACAGTGCTCCAACAACCAACACATCCATATCCACATCCACCCACACTTCAAGGTACAGTACTCCAGCCTCTGGCTCAGACTTCTGCATGGGGTTGGACTTTGAGGAAGAGTGCCCTGGCAAACTATTTCTGCATGATTTAGCAGTTTCTAAGCTGGATGATCAGGAAAAGCCACCAATGGCCTTATTATACCACTTGACCCCCTAGAATGGTCTTCCCATTAAATGGAACAGACAGGAATCTTTGGAGCCAGAGCCTAAGGATGAGGTGAGCCCATTAAGTGGGCCTTTGACTGTCCCTGCAGGTCACTCAGCTCTGTGGGCTTCCAGCATTCCCATTCTGAAAGGCAGCAGCTCTGTGGTGGCCAAAGTCCCCAGGGCAAAGGGGGATGAGCCTCTCTCAGGGTCAAGGTCTCATCTTTGAGGCAGCCCTGGCTTCACCATGGCTTTGCTGCATGACCAGGCAAGGATTCACAAATCCAAGGAACCACATCTTTCTTTTTTATTTCTCCTGTGAAAATTAAAATTTCACTCCATTTGACCGAACTAAAACTGTATGTCTTAACAGAAAAGGATTCTCATGGGAAATTTCTGCCCAGATACAGTAAGTTCTGCTTTGACTGAGAGAGATTTTCTTTCTAGCTTTTCCATGTATCACTTTTTTTTCAACATATATGTCGCAGATACTTATTCACTAAATTAAGGTTTTCAACAGTAGCCTAGTCTTTTAAATTCAGCAGGAAAAACTCCAGGGTCTTGCCTCCACTATTTATCTGGATTGTTTAAACAATTTAAAATCACATTATTACATAATATATGTTCTATTTATCACAAATGGTGGTAATTTAATACAGTAGCTCTGCAGTTTGCATATTTTTATAAATTTTTAAGTAACTTTACACAAATGTTCATGTTTGTTTCTTCTCATTAATGTTTCATTGTTGCAACATTGTTCAGTAACATCATAAAATTATTGTTATACCTAGCAAGACAGTAAACATTTTATAAGAGGTTTTATTTGGTGAGTTAGCCAGGTATTACCTCCTAGATAAAAATTCATCTGCAGATGACATACCTTCCTATGTGTCCTTCATTCCTTTTTCCACCTACTGCTTCTGTATTGCTGTATTATACTTATGTTAAGAAAAAATTGCTAGAGACAATGGAGAAAATACTGTATCAGCCTCAACATTTTCTCTTCTTTTTCTGTATCTGCTTCCTATTCAGTACTGTAGTCATACTTAGAGCAGACATCATCTGGGCATTTCTCAAGTATGGTAGAAGGTCATTATGTAGATAACCCCATTTACTGTAATAATTATCCCTCAAATTTTTGCTTATAAAATATTTTGTCTTCAGAGAGGAAATGGACTGGTGTAGGTAACAGAGAACATTTCTTGGATAAATAAGCTGTGTTCCTTTCTTCTAGTTCAAAACCCAAGCAGCTTGCACAGTTGTAGATTTATTCCATGTATTCATGAAAGCTGTCATCTCTCTACATTTTAGAGGGAGCTGGTGGTACTGAAGCCTTTATCTTGGACTATTTCCACCTGGCTTCATTTCTAACTCAGGAAAATTGTTCCTGTGTTTTCAGCCCATGTAACTTCACTTTAATTTCTGATGATAGCAACCATAATCATATCTAACAGTTCTGACACAGCCTCTGAAAACACGAAAAAGATACTATATACAGAGGCCCTGAACTTCTTTTGCCCCATTCTCCCACACATTTTATTGTGTCCTTCAGAAATCAGCCCACTTTACCACTTACATAAAACAATCTCTTTTTCTTCACTTGAAATGAGATATATTTTTCATTCATAAGCACTGCTTCTGCTCAGTATTATTAAAAATAATTTTAAGCCTTTTGTATTGTTGTTTGCAACTAAAGTCTCTCAGTTACATCCAAGTCCCTTCACAAAATTTTATCCTCTGCCAAGGTATATAGGAATGAAAATGATCAGTCTTCCAAATCCCCAGGCCTTATGTAAAAGTGGCCTGGAATGACTTTTCCCTGGATATTTTCAAAAAGCGCTCAGCTATGCACTCCGTAGGGCAGCAGAGTTTTGATTCTCTCAGGGCAGAGTTTAAGGCTTCTCAGAAGACAGTAAGAACAAAAAACTGCTAATAGGAAATAAGAAGAATTGGCAAAAGCTAATCTGAAAAAAAGATATTCCATCCCTTCAACTCCCTTTCCTTAAAAAATGTCACCAAAGCTGGAAATAGAATTCTCTTAATTTGTTTTAATTAAAAGTTTCTAAAGAAGAGGGACAACTATGTTGTATTGTTTGAAACAGGCAAATTCTGTTGCATGAATATTGCTGTATTGAAATGGGAGTTTTGAGTGTTTCATAATTTTCCCTATTTTGTACAGGCTAGGCTGCTATTTTGTTTGTACCCTCCTAATGCATTTTATACCATTTAGTAGGACAGAAGCCTTTTTTTTCTAGCACATCACTGAAAACACAAGCAAGCTAGTATCTGTGCTTATTTGAGCATGAGCTAGATTAAGTCAAAATACATGTTTGAAGCAGGCCAGAAAGATCTATCCAACTACCAATAACTCATTTTACCTGCTGTGTCACCTTATTACCCTCTGAGATGTTTAAAGTACTTGCCAAATTCATCTTACAGAAATTCTAGTTAAGAAGAAGTTAGCTCAAGTATCTAGAATCCTAGCGGTGAGCAAGCTTTATTTTTCCATAAGCCCTAGAGCAAAATTGCTCTTCCTTTAATCTCTTTCAGGAAGACCAAAAGAAGCATGAATATTTCGGCATTATATCGACCTGGCTTTGCTGAAGTTTAGAAATCAAACTTAACTCAGTAAGTGCCTAACTTTGGTTCTGTTGCTTCAAATATACTCTGTGTAATAATAGATGAGTGAAGTATTGTACTGTGCAAACAGAAGACAAGAAAAGCTAAGAGACCAAGCTTAAAAACAGAGCTAAGATACTGAGTCTTTTCATGTTTCCCATATGCATGCTATTTATTGTTGTAGTAGATGAAAAAATCCAAAATGTCTTGCCTTCCTGGTGTTGCTGTGTTATGCCATATGCTATGAGAATGAGTGAATTATAATATATTTCAGTTAGTAGGGAAAAACATAAATTTGCAGTGAATTGAAAAATATGCATCATAGAACATAATGAAGAGGAAACTCACTGTTTTCTATTTTTTGCTGTACTTTCAGCTCAAGAACATCTTAATCTGCATTGAAAGAAGATCACAAAACTGTTTTAGTTTTAGAGGACTGTTTTAGTACAGATGAAAGCCTAACAAAAATACCATTTACTAGCAGAAGTGGTGCCTTTTCCTTCAGAGGAATTGCCCCAGATTCATTCTGCTTAAAAATTTAACTGCATGAAATTTACATTAGGGTACATAAATCAGTAAACCCCCACTATATGATATGCTGGCAACTGAGATGCAGTAGTGTATGGCAGTTCTCTTTCATGAGAAGACAGGAGAAACACCATTTCTAGGGTGACACTTTTTGTGTTGAAAGCTGTGCCTCTGTGAAGAAAAATGATTCTTTGTGGGTATCAGAGCACACTTAACCTTGGATGGTCACGCAGGTACAGGGTTCACAAAAGGAGCAGCTAAGTAACCCTACTATCCACTACTTCTCTAACACAAAATGATAAACTGATTAAGCAAAGGTTTTTCATGCAACCAAGCTTTAAGCCAAGGATGCTGTAGAAGATCTGTGTGTGATTCAAAAGGTGAAAGGGCAAACTTGTGTGATATGGGAAAAAGGACAAATAACATCAATAACTATTGGATGAATGTTGTATTCAGTATCCATAATAATTAAAGCATATTAATAAATAACTTATGCTACTCTACACCTCTCAAATCCTACAATTTTCATTCTAAATTTCTGAAATTCCATACTTAAAAGATGTCAGATACTTTGGAGTGCTCTCCAGTGTACCTTGGTTCCTGAAAACAAAAACCTTTAGGAGACAGAAACTGGCACATGAAACTTACAAGAAAAGCACAAACAAAAATATTATCCATCTGGAATTTTTGGATTAATGCTGTCACCAAAGAATGTTTTATTGTACACACAGCCAGAGTTGCTTATGTTTTAAGGAGTACATTCTTGACTTGCTATCTATGACTTATTTGCAATACAGAAATGAATGGCTGAAAATGAGAATTGAAACCTTGTAGTCTTTTCTCCTCTAGCAGAATTCGATGAACATTCAAAATTAACACTGTTTACTACATGTCATTTTTCCTGTTAGAACTGAACCACAAACCAAAAATGATTTTACAAAATTTGCTTGCTATTCATCACTGCTCTCTGCCACTTGTCCGAACAAATTACTGCCTATAGATTATCGGAAATGTAAGGCTATTATTTGCACATAATTATATGTGATAGATCACTCAAGTTGCATTGCATGTTATTTATCTGTTAATTAGTTGATCTCTGTTCCATAAAAGTGAACATACCTGAAAATCGTTTACCTTTAGAATCCCTGAGTCATTAGACAAAGATCCAGTTCCTGGGTTTGGAGTTGTAATTTCTCTTTTTTTTTTTTTTTTTTGAGCTGAAGGTATAATCTGACTAACTAGAGATATCTAGATATCCTTCCTGGTAATATATGGGGACCTCAGATTTCTGAGGTCTGAGTAAACTGCCTAAGAAATTTTTCATTTCCTTTTTCCTTGACATACAAGTCTCAAGAAATAGGAGAGATATGTGCTTGATGTCATTCATATACACTGTTCACAGATCCTGCTCTAACTCTGATTACCTAGATGTGCATGCAGGGCTCACACCATTTCAGACACCTGTTTCACACTTGGCTGGAAACTTTTGCCCTTTGTATTACCTTGAAGAGTCATACCTAATATTGTTCTTACTTTGCTCATTTTCCAACTCATTACACCTGTCCTGAATAAAAAAAACAATATATGGTGATCACCAGTCCAGGGGGTGTAGCCCAGCAGTGGTTCCTATACTAGCAGTTTCTGGTTCCAAAGGCTGTAGCCCAGAATCCTGCTGGAACCCTGGGAATCCCAAATACCCATACTCTTCTCTTCCTCCCCATGAAAACTTGGACAGAAGACAGAAAACCTAGACAAATGTTAGCTTTATGATTCTCTCTGCAACAAAGATCCCCATACATCATTTTACTGATTAGTGACTGCAAACTTTTCAGTACCTATTTATGTTTTCTTTTCAGAACCTAATTATTTCTTCTTTTCAGCAATTACCTTGAGGATGGGTTTTAGCTTCAGATCTACTGCATGGATCTGAAAGGGTTACACATGATTTCTACTTGGAGTTCCTCACAGTTGTTGGACATTGTATTTATGTTAAAGTTACTGTAGGCAGTCTGTTTCATCTGGCATTTCATCCTGGTCTCTGACTTTCTATTCAGGCAAAACATTCACTTCAGTCAATGACACTTTTGTGGAAAAACTAAAAAATGTGAGCCAAAGACTTCCTTCCACTATGTTACAATGGTGTATCTATATTTCAGAATAAACACAGTTTTCTTTCTTTTAGATATGAAGAAAATAGAAGCAATTTTGTAGGTTCCTTAACATGAAACCATGCAGGCCAAATAGTAATAGTTTAAGAAAATATGTCATTTATATCTTTTATATGGAGATTCAATATGATATTCAAAGTATTTCGAATATGATTTAAGTTAAAACTATTCTAACACAAAGATTTCAATATATTTCCTTAAGTAAGTACTTTAAGTAAGTATTTTCTTTAGTATTCCATATCTCCAATAGTTCGTCTTTGTTAAGCAGAAGATTCAGTGGCTACATGCTGTGGACATTTCCTTTGATTTTTTGGAGTAATTTCCAATGCTTTATGATTATTACATTTGTATGGGACAGTGATTATAGCATAGGGGATTACTGAAATGCAATTATTTTTAGACATCAGGGAGTTGTACATTGTTCCTGACTGCATCTGTTAAGATCCTGTAAAAACTGAGCCAGATGCTGTGTGGTATGCAAACACTCTGACTTGCAGAGATCATATGTGCAAAGACTACAAAAATACTCTCTAAAAAGTAACTGTGATTATGATCAACATGACAGGCAGCTAAGATTGAATTCTGTCCATTTAAATTGCATAATCCACAGAAGTTTATGGGAAAACTTCAGCTGTCACTGAAACTGGTCCTACTTGTGGCAAAATTGCTCTCAAATATTTCACGTCAGCAAGGACCACTAACAGAGGCAAGTGGAGGAAAATGTTTTAGAAAGATAAAAAAAAATCTACTGCTCAAGGAATGATAGGAAATAATTCACCATACCAGTTTCTCAGCAGGTGTAAATCAGTTTAACTCCATTGACTTTTCATCCTCAACCCTCTCTCAGGCACACACATTTAGCTTTGGGACATGAAATAAAAGTCTGCAGTCTGCCTAACAAACTGTATTGCTGCATCGTATAGTTCTTAATATATGATCTGCATGATTTACTATGGTGTATTTCTCTACAAGTCATGGCTCACTGTAAGCTCTGCTGGCTGTTACAGCCTTAGATGGCAAACACTCCTACACATGCATCTATTGAAGTCAGACCCTGTGCTCACATGATTGGATCCAGAGCTGTAATTCTGATCTCAATACCAGAACTGTACATGACACTTCCTTTGTGCTTGTGATTCTGCTTCAGATATCACTCCAGACTAAAACAAACATTTGTCTTCTTGTAAGTAGCACAGTGCTCGCTGCATTCTCTCTTTACAGCGACAACAGCCCTTGTTGAAATACAGTTTGCCATGTTTAACACGTAATTTAAAAAGATGTATAGGCACTAGTTTTAACCCTTTTAAAAGATAGTTATTTTCCCTTCCATGGGCATATGAGTGTATATACAACTGTATCTATAGCTACATATGTATCTACATTCTACGTCTTCCTGTATTTAAAGTGCAGACCCCCAAAGATCGATATTGAGCACACTGCTCTTTAATATTTTCATAAATTTTCTGGATAATGGGATCAAGTGTACCCTGATGAAATTTTCTTATCCCAAACTGATGGGGGAAGTGGATATTTTGGAAGGGAGAGAGACTCTGCAGGAAGACCTGAATAGGCTGGAAGAGTGGACTAACAAGAACCGTAAAAGCCTTGCACCTGGTAAAACATAATGCAGGAGCACAGCACAGGCTGGGACCTCCCTGGGGAGCAGCTCTGTGAAAGGGACCTGAGGATCCTGGTGGACAAGCAGCTCAGTGTGAGTGAGCAGTGCTGCTGCTGTGCCAAGAAAGCCAGCAGGAAGGAAACAGGGCTGCATCAACAAGGGCATCACCAGAAAAGAAAAAAAAGTCATTATCCCACTCAGTATCTCAGCATTCTCTTTCACCTGCAGGTGCTACTTCCCGGTCACACTCAGAATACTGGACTCAGTTTTGGTCCCTGACACACAAAACAAAAAGGTAAACAGGCTGAAGAGGGCCCAGAGAAGGGCCACAGAGATGATCCAAGGATTGGGAAGCCAGCCATAAGAGGAAAAGCTGGGAGAACTGCATTTGTTCAGCCTTGGAGAAAGGCTTGGGGGAGACCTTATCACCATGTGCCCATATTTAAAGGATGCATATAAAGAAGATGGAAATTACCCTTTTACAAGGACTCATATGGAAAAGACAAGTGGTAACGGTTACAAGTTGATCTTGGAGAGATTCCAATTGGACAGAGGAAAAATTTTTCACAATGAGAACAATCAGCCATTGGAATAGTCTGGCCAGTAAAGTGATGGATTCCCCAACACTGCACAGTTTTAAGATTCAGCTGCACAGGGTGCTGAGCCATCTTGTCTAGACTATGCTTCTGCCAAGAAAGGTTGGATCAGATGACCCTTGAAGTCCCTTCAAATCTGGTATTCTAAGAGTCTATGATTCTTTGACTCATTACAGTAATAGACTCCAAAAACTTCATGATTGTAAGTGAAATATTTTTGTTTCCAGATTACACTTTTTTCTCTGAAATTTTAATGCCAATACTTACTTTTGCTTTATTTTTTGGATAAATTAATATGAAAAGGAAGGAAAAGCGAAATTCTTCATGAATTATTACTTATTGCTTATACTTAACATTTAGCAGACTGAACAATGATTAACAGAAAAAAAATTACAATAAAACAAACTTCCAGAAATGCTAACATTTGCACAGAGATTTGCATCAGTCAACTTGTGCCATTTAAATAAGAAGACATTTGAAAAGCTACAATTCTCTTCTCTTGTGGAAAGCAGACTCCTACTACCATTAACTTTTGGGATTGCTCTACCCTTCTCTGAAGAATAGACCTGAAGTCCAGCAGCCTCTAATGATTTAAGAAGCACTGGATTTCCCTGTTTATAGAAAAGAGCAATACTTTAAAATATTTAACATTTTATGGCTACATCAAACTGAGTGGCTGTGAACACTGGACCCCAGTATCTGTTTAGGAGCAGAACTGTACTACTGACACATGTGACTAAACAGAGCTATTTGATATCACAGTCTTCACAAGCTGTGTCTAATAGCATTTTCAAGAGCTAAACCATGAAAGAAGAAGCAGCCAACGCAAGATGAATATTCAAAAAACTTCTGAAAACAGAGATGACACAAATCCAAGTTTCATTTCAAAAAAAGTAGGTATTTCTGGTCTTGCAAACCAGAGGTAAAGAAAATAATGGATCTAGGCAAGAAGAAAGATAGAGCTATAATGCAGATATTTCTGCACTAGACTCAGTTGGGGTCAGAAAGCTATTTCTGTATTCATGAAGAGATATATCCATCTCAAGCTTTCCAATATACAAAAATTTGGTTGATTATCAGGTTTGCTCATGTATGCTTTATTTACTGTCTCAGATAAGCAATAACTTAGAAAATGACTAAGTGGTAAAATGGTCAAAATTTCCTTTTAAACTGATGGCTGCCTTTTTAACTATATTTTCATAAATTTTATGTTCATAAAGACCTTTAATCTTGACTTTGAAAGATTTACAGTCAATGCATTAATCACTGGGACATGAGGAGGACTGTTTATTGGCTTGTTCCTCATAGTAACTGCAATAGATTTATAACAGAAACAAAATTTGTTCAGAAAGGGATGTACAATATTACACTTCCTTCTACTTCTGAAGAAAAATGTAACATCTTTTCACAAAACAGATAGTTTATAACACTGATACCATGTAGTAAAGACATTATAACACACTGTATCCTTTCAAAATAGAAATATCTTGGGAGAACTCATTTAACTAGAGAATCTATTTTTCATACATTGTACCAAGTATTATGTAATAATTTTTTTACATAAATACGCCAGAATTTTTGTGTGGGTTGTAATTAGAAGGTTGATTTTCATTAGCCAGAAAACCTTAACAAAAAATATCCCACTGCAAAGCACATCAATCTTATTTCATCTAGGATTATGCTTTAGTTTTCACACAGTCCCAGATGAATACACAGACTGTGGCCTGGCTGAAAACAATGGAAAAGCTCCTTTAGCTATTGGAAGAGCTAGAATTTCAAACAGAGTCTAAGCTTGAATAGTGAATACTGTGGGCAAATCTCTGCTTCATTAAGGGAAATGCCAAACAGCTGTAATGGTTACTGAGGGTCACAGAGACATGGCCCATTGCTGGAAATGTCCAGCCTGTTTAGCTCTAGATCTGAGTTTGTTTTTCTGTGAAGCATACAATTTTGTCTTAGCTACACAAAATACATATTCAACATCTTATTTTTATCCATCTGTAATGACACTTAAATTCTGGTTTACTTTTCTCCTAACTGCCTTCTGTGATCTCAGTAAGCAGAAATTTTTTTTAGATCAGCAACACTCATTTCTCAAAACAGATATTATGTCTTATTACCCCACAGGCATGTCTGTGGTGCAAACTGTATGCTCATTTATGGTCAGTTTTGTACATGAAATAATCCTGACTGTCAGAATAAAGAGAGAACTGTGATTCAGATATGTCACAAGAAAAAAGAAGGCTAAGTTATTTTTGCTATTTTCTTACGAGGTAGGTTAATACCAATATAATTTTTCATATAAAAAGAGAAGTGCTATCACATAGGATTTATAATGATGTTTAAATACAGGTGTGGGGTTTTTATTAGTAATCTTTTCACTTGCTCTAAAATCTTGACCACAAAAAGATAACTGTACTCTGCCTAAAAGAAGAAGATCTATTGTCCTTAAAATTATGGTGCATTTTCATATCTCTAAGCATTATGTTATGAACACCGTGCTGTAGATTCTCCACTCACCTTATCTCAAACTGATAAAATTCACATATAGAGGACAAGATCCTCAATTGTTTTCAAATTCTGCAACCTCCTGTACAGCCCCAGGAAGGATTCCCATGGTAGGGAAGAGCTAGCAGAGGTGAGATCACAAGATGTAACACTGAGGCTGTAATAGCTGTAAACCCCAGTGAGATATTTGCATAACCAAGAGCTGGAACCTTTGCTTATACATCATATTAGAAATTTAACACACTTTAAAATCTGTAAGAATAAAAAAAAATGTGTGTTTCTTACTGTTCAGTTATGAAGAACTAGCTTGATTCTTCTGCAGGTACTAGATCTTGAATAAGCCTTTGTTTAACATGACTTTCATGGAACACTGCACAAAAAAAAGGTTTTTAAAAAAAACACTAAATCATGTTTTATATAAAAGACTTAAACAGAGAACATAGCTGTGATATGACATAAGTTAATTCACATATTCCTTGAAAATTGTCCTGAATATTGCTTATACCTTAAATTTTATAGACCCAGTCTATTTACTCTGAAAGCAGTATTGTGGAATTGAAAAAGGTCTAGAACCTGGTGTTGGGTTGACTTTGTCTGGCTGCCAGAGAGCCACTTAGCAGCTCTCTCACATCCCACTCAAAGAGAGAAGGAGAAAGTGTGATGAAAAAGCTTTTGGGTCAAGGTAAAGCCAGGGAAATCACAAGTCACTGGCATCAGGAAAAGATTGATCAAGTTGTGGGAAAATAGTTTCATGCCAGTTAAAATAGATTTGGAGGCAAATGAAAACACCAGCTTCCCCATAACCAATACTTTTGTCACCCAGTTTCACTCTTTCATTCCCAGGTCCCCTATATCCCCCAACCATATCCAAGAGGTGCAGAGGGGATGGGGAGTATGAGGTTACTATGAGTACATGACAGCCCTGTCCTGCCTCTCCCTCCTTCTCACATTTTTTCCCACCTCCAGTGTGTGTCCCGTCCATGGCCTGCAGGTTCCTGTCCATGGGCTGAAGTTCCTCTCCATGGATCCCAGCTCTTGTCAGAAGAAACTGCTCTCATGTAGCCTCCTCAGGGCCACATTTGCTCTCATGAGAACCTGCTCCAACATGGGTGCCAATTCCTGTCACTTGCTACAATGTGTGCTCTACAGCGCCATGGCTCCTGTCAGGGGAACCAGCTCCTGCATGGGCAGTCCACGGCAAAAGTTCTTGTCAGGAAAGCTCTGCACCAGTGTGAGCTCTCCAAGGCCCCAGTTTCTTTCAGGAAAGCTTGCTAAAGTGTGGGCTCTCCACAGCCAGTAGATCCTCCAGGCCATAGCCACTGGTTCCAAGATGGGCTCCCGGAGGTAGCTCAGCCTGGGAATCTTTAATGGCTTTTTGTCTTCCCAGGCCACAGATGAGTCTCTGCTCTGGCACCTTTCCTGCTCCTGCCCTGCCCCTGGTGCTGCCAGCATTGTCCCTCACTCTTTTCCTGTCACACCTCACCAGTTGAGCAGCATTTTGCCCTTTGTCAGGGAGTGTCAGACGTGTCCCCAGCATGGCTGCCTGGCGCAGCCCTCAGGAGCTCTGGAGGAAGCCGGCCGGAACCAGCTGGAACCGGCTGGAACCGGCTGGAACTGGCTGGAACCGGCCGTGTGCAGCACAGGTGGCCACCGGCCTCTCCCACAGAGCACCTGCAGCTGCCGGGGATGCCCTGAGTGACCTGCTGGCAATCCCTCAAGGCACAACGCCTTCCCTGCAAGGCGCCATGGATTCGGCCGAACCTCCTCGGCCTCAGGACAAGATGGGGAGAACACAGGGAACATGTGGAGGACACGGCCAAGCCCTGAGTTCTCCAGTGCAGCAACTGGGGGAAAACAAATACAGCTGGGGACTAGCTCCCAGACAAAGCTGGTCCCCAGACAAAGCTGGGAGCTGGTACTAATTCAGTCCCTGAGTCTCTAACGAGGAGCTCATGTACGAGCTGAACTTTCAGTTCACTAAAATTCAGGGCTGTGCTACCGCTGAGCACACACCTGCAATGGTCCTCCAGGACATGAGCGACTGTCTCACTGGAGTTTTTAAACAGCCAGTTTCACTGTGCTTTCTGCTCCTTTACAAATGTATATGCAGAGAGCAACTGCTCTGTGTGTCTGTATGGATCTCCCCACAAAGACACAGACAAGCCTAGCTGGATGCAAACTACCACTATGTGCAAGCCACACATACAGCCTTTCCTTGACTTTTGGAAGTACTGTTCCATTAACAGGAAAGAAAATGATAGATCTTATAACTTCCTTAGGAAATTAGTGGTGTTCTTTGAACTATAATATATTGTTTTTGTAAGAAGGCTCCTTTGCCAAAGTTTGTTGAGGCATCTTGTTTATTGTGTTGCTGTAACATGCAATTGTTTCAGGAGTGTTGTATTTTAGCCACAAAAGCTGAATATCAATGTTCTTTGATAACAGAAGAAACAATGCACTCAGGGTATTCTCTTCTCGGTATGGATATACTGTGGTGCATCTGCTCAGGTATAATAAGCATTCACTGAAAAGGCGGAATAACATTTTTAAGACCTGATCCCAATGTATTTAAAATGTGTAAAATTTTAGAATAAGTAAATGGAAAAGTATGAATATACTATGAACACTCAGGCCCATTTTGCAACGGAAGACATAACCCATAGAATATGAGATTAAAATACGTACGTACATAGTTTATACATGTATATTGGGCCATAAATCTATAGATTTTACAAGTACACAAAAGGCCACATACATTTCAAATACATTCAGCTACAATTAAAGCATTTCAGAAATAAACTGAGAACTGGGACATGTCAAAAACAAAACCTAAAAAAAAGAAAATATTAAAGCTACTACATGCAGCACTCCAAAATAGAGCAAGGACAACTCAGACAAACTATGTTAATTAAAACAGCAGCTCATTGGTTTATTTCATGACAAGTTTTGTAGCAACAACATGTAACATGGTTTTTGGTGTTCATTGTATAGATTACTATACAGAGAAATAAAACAGACAAACAAACAGGCAAAAAGACACAGCCTGCTTTGGCAGAAAAAACCAGGAACCAGGACAACTAAGCTTACCTGTAAGTGGATGAACTTTTAGTAGTATATCCTCTACATTCTTTGTTATCTGCCTAGTCTCAATACTACTACATTTTCCCTCAATGCAACTGTAACTTGAAAAAAAAATATTTTTTCAAATTACATGACAGTGATACAGATCTGGTCTTGTTTCTGTAAGCCAACAAACATTCTAAATGTTTAAATTGTCAGGGTCTAAACTTCTATTGGCCCTGATAACTACTAAATCACAGATACACAGCTGGCAAATAACTATTTATGACTGTAATGCCAGTACTAAGAGCATTTTAAGTTGACATTTTAACAACTAGAGCTCTGATTGCTTGCCAAAAAATTTTTGTTTTCCCTAATTTTTAAAGAGGTTAATAAATCCATGAAGACACAGTATGGGGAAAGGGTGGGTTTTGG
This sequence comes from Chaetops frenatus, assembly GCA_013400775.1. Classification (NCBI taxonomy): domain Eukaryota; kingdom Metazoa; phylum Chordata; class Aves; order Passeriformes; family Picathartidae; genus Chaetops; species Chaetops frenatus. The sequence continues at coordinate 413,102 of VZTR01016452.1, read as the reverse complement.
AATCATACTAAGAGTACCCATGAAAGGAGTACTAGGAAAATATTAATATACATACATAAGATACGTAACAATGTAGAAAAACCTTTTATTTTTATCTCTTCTGAAGAATTCCAGAAGTGTTCATACAGCTATACAAAATCATCCAGTTTTCACTGCTTTCTACCATAATTCCTTCTCACCATATTGTTTTTCTGGATTTAGCTGTGGCATTTCTTAGACTTTTCTCTGCAACTCTCTTGAACTCTCAGGGCTGGTTCCTGTTTTATGATGCCTGCTTCCATCCTCACAGAGATTAGGAGTTTGTGCAGTAATCGTTCTGTGCATATCTAGGATTTCATGCTAGCATCAAAGAAATGACCAATTGATGAGAAATATTTTTAATATACTCTCTCAGGAAGCAGAATCAGACATAGTGATTACCATCCTTCATAAAGGTGACCTGGAGTCCATATTCAGAGGTATGACTTCATTGTGATATTGTCTGATGAAGCACAGTACCACATCTTGAAAAATGTATGTTATGGTATACTGAAGACAAGACTGAAATTGGAATGGCATTTCCTCCAGATGTTTCCTTTCAACAGTTCTCTTCCAGCAACTGCTTCAGTTTGGGTTTTTGGTGGATTGTTTTTCAAGAAATAACAGGGTCTTTTGAGCTATTTTTCCTATCTGAAATATAGTTGTTTTCACTGCTGAAAGAACATGGTCCACACACAAAACCTTTCTAATATGGAGGCTGTTTTCATAGTGCCTAGTTTTCTATGAAGCCAAAGGCTTTCAGCCTCAGCATCATTTGACTCAGTTTCTAAATTATTAATTGCCCAACTTGCATTTTTTTTTGTTAAAAATTATTAAAAAGAAACTTGAAATGAGAGAGACAACAAAGAACACCTACATTCCTCTCAAAATATTCAGTCATTTAAGTGTTCTTGTATGGACACCTTTGAAAAATAACAACAATTAAGGCAGTCTTGTATAACATAACACTGTCATTATATTGACATGTGCACATACTCAAACATTGACACAAATTGGAACTATCATTGATGGTAAGTGCTACATAAATTCCTACCTGAGTATGGAACTGGTCCTTCTTTTCAGCAAAACTAATTTCTACTTGTTTAAATGACCAAAACTTGTGTTTTTACCTTGTCCTCTAGTTTGTCTTGCTTAGCAGATGCAACAGACCAATGTCTAACTTAAAATTGCTTTGCAGCTAAGAAATTAATCTAGGCAAAGTTTGTTCAGATTCTCTTCCGTTCCCATTGCATCCAATCTCACCAGCAGACATGTGGAACCTGTGGAAGAAGAGAAATATGATAAAAATGAAAAAAAATTATCAAGAAATTGTCAGGATTTTTTTTCTATGTAGACATGAATATGTTGAAACATTAATTAATTACAGGAAATTAATTATGAGAAAGTGTTGATTTAAGTAAATTATTAATTTTGAAAAAAAAGAAAATTCTACATAACTTTTTATGTTGAAATTCTCTGAACATATGTACTTGCTTTTGATCTCAAAGGATCTACATCTAAGCAAAATATTTGTTTCAAAAAATGATAACAATGAAAAAATGCTACAACTGTGCTAGGAAGATATAGAAATGGTACATGAAAACACGCTTTGATTGAATTTCAGATGGGAAAGTTTCAAAAGCTCAGCAATTCCTTTGGGATGGGAAAAGAGGTTACTGCCCAGTTCTGCTCAGAACAGGTTATTGGGTTGTGTCTGATCTTGAAACTCAAGAATCTTAGACAAAATTTTAAGAAAGAAAAAAGCAATGCATCAATCACACATATACATATAATGATTAAATTCCAGTCCTACCTATCTGTAAATCAAAATGCAGTTATTAGTTAAGCTGTTGTTAACTATAATTATCTTTTGTTTGCTTCTTCTAGTCAGGTTGCCATAGTCATTGTCTGTATGAAACTAGTACATGTTTAAATATTGGAAAACTCTTTCGGCAGATTGATCTTTGCTTCAGCAGCACAATTGTTCAAGAGAAGAAAAAACTTCTTTAAAGGATTTCCTAAAAAGACATCATTTGAGTGTAAATGTACTATAAGCTGATTAAATTAAAAGATTGTTTCTCTTTAACTGGTTCTAAATGAAATTCACATCTCTAAACAGAATATAAGCAAAATGATAAAATTAGAACTCTTGCTAACATGTGCTTCTTTTTGGTGCCTCAGACATCTGTGCTTAATTATACTTGTCAGTGGACAACATAACCTCTTCATACAAGCTCACATGTATCTTACAGCAGGGGGAAGATGAGGTTTCTTGAAGAGAGCCTTAGAGGTAAGTGTAAGAGTGTATTTGCCTTCTATAATTTCTCAGATGACAGCATATGAATAACAGACTTTGTGGCCCACTGCCATTGTTGGGGTCTGGCGGGGAGAAGCTTACATGAAAAACAAGACATAGTTATGGTCTGACCAAAACCCTAGATTTTCCAAGTTTCAGTAAGTCAGAAAGGTTTAGAAATCTCAAATTTGAAATACCACTATTTAAGTATTTAGACAATTTAAAATTAAACTTTCAAGTCTTTCTAATTAGGAATAGGAGCTCAACCATGGATTGTTTTTATTTCTAATTCAGAGTAGATTTAGAGACACTCTTCCATAAGCAGTGGTAGGCTTACATTACACAGGAGACCAGGGACAGACACAGCTGAAAGCAGCCATATCCATGAAGATTTTTAGCAACATGTGGTTTCGTGTATTTACAACACAGCAAAAGTAGTCATGTGATCAGTTACCCAATGCCAACTCATACACAGGACTTAATTTAGTACAAATGCCTTCCAGCTTAGGGAATCAAAAAGGGTATAGTAGTTGTTCCAAGGAAGAAAGCTGACAGACATTCAGAATCACTATGTTCTTTCTTCAGTGATTTTCTTTCCCTTCTTCCCTCCAGCACTGGGATGTATTACAGGTAAAAAATGTTGATGGAGCAATTAAAGACTCAAAGTGCTTCTTTTCCTAAATTGAACAGCTATGGGGAAGGCAAATTTTTGTGTTTGTTTGTCTGTTTTCCAGTGACTTTCTTTCATATTCCTCCCAAATGCAAAAACTAACAAATTAAAATCTCAGCAATAGCTACTACTTCATAATTGCATTTGAAAAGTTAAATCTTGAAGGACCATAAACTTTTATAGAACTTGCTCACATGACATTTGTTGACCTTTAGTACCAATAATTCTGGTTTACTCTAATATAGCTCTTTTTTAGCTGGATCCATGCAGAAGAGTATTTGGACCAAGATCCTTGAGCTCCAGCAGGAGATCAATGTTGGGGGAGTGGATTTCTGTTTCATTTTAAGTTAGATGAGTAGGTTTTAACTTTGCAGACTTGCTACTTGTAGAAAGTTAAGCCAGTTACCTGAGAAAGCTCCTACTGCTGCATTGGTTTAAACCACCCTATAAATACAACCAATACAACTAGCCAGCCACACAAGATACAAACTACAAATCTGATCTAGGTTTGGGGGGTTTTCGCTGAGTTGTTTTCAACCCAGACTACGTCTCTGACATGTTTAACTGCTCAGACACTGAACACTATCAGTGCAACAGAGGCAGCAGTATGATTCAAGAATAAGCAGCAAGAGGTGAGGACAGTCAGATGAAAGGCACACATTTGCTGTAAAAAAGGCTGCCAAACTGTAGACTAATATAATTAACAAATCATCCCACTGGCTCCTCTGAAATTGCCTTAGATGGTGAACCAAATTCAAGCACAAGAGCAAGTCATTGTGATATTTTGCTTATAGTGTTATTAACCCACAGAGGACTGTGAGAGATGTTCTGTTCTGATTGCATAGCAACAAGATATTTTGGGGAGAATTTTTACTATTTCATGATAACTGATATATAAACTGATATATAACTGATACTTGATTTGTAAATACAGGTACTTGGCTTCCAGTGTTGGTTCGACCTTTTCTGCAAATTCTTTTAAGCCTTAATAAAATTCAAGTTCTCTGTCCATTACTCCATATTGCCAGTTGCATTTATTCTGCTCTCTGACTGGTCCTGCACATGAATGGTACTGAAACCTGCAAATAGTTCTCAAAATATGGATTTCTCACTCTCCAGAAACTTACATTCCACTGATTTCATTGATGCCTGGTGGACCATGATTACATCCACTCCAGCAGAGTCTAGACACACACATTTCCTCCTGACAGGTGAGGTACAGCTCTCAATTTCATATCACAGCTGAAAAGCACCTTTTTATGTGCCAATAACTGAATCCCACAACTTTACAATCTTCTTTTTCCTGTCAGCTAGGAACCCTGCCACCATATCAACATCTCAATATGGTTCCTGCATCACGGTGGTATAACCATGTCACAATTTTTCACCAACTAAACCACAATTTTGCATTTCAGTTTTGAATCACACTTGTTTTGCTGTTTTGAAAATGAGGGTGAAAACTTCTTGAGTAGTAGAAATGCAGATTCACAGCTGCTGTTGATTGTTTTAACTCCTTTGATGTCAGTAATTGGAAGGAAGATGAATAGCAGCTGAAGAGCTGTTTGACTCCTTTACACAAAACAGTCACTGCTCCACATCAGTGTCATCCAGAGAAGCCCTCTCATGGCTCTAGAGATGAGGACTTAAAAAAGATACACTTCTGACTGCCTGACTGTCAGATGTTCCACTGTGCTGATCTCATTCCAGAAACTACACATCTGCATGTGGTCAGGATGACAAGATGTTTCACTCTGCGTTGCCTAAGTGCCCCACTCTGGTGGTTGCTCAGCATTTTGCAGAAGTGTGAAACTTGCCACATTTCCATTAACTTAATGGAAAGGAAACAAAAGGGTTTATCCCAACAAGCTTAAAATGCCATGTTCTGAATTTCCATTAGGGGATGGTAGTCTGCCATCTCACTGTTATTTCTAATGTGTATAATATTTGATAGTTGAAATCATACTGAATTTTATTCCAAATACAGGAAGTAAACTTTGTAACTAAAATTTTCATTTTGAAGTTCTGCTGTTCTTGTTCCTCAGGTTCAAAATACCGTTATACATACGTTATCCCTATACAGGGATTATTATAGCAACAGGGAAGCCCTGGTATTCAAAGGACTCCAATGAGGCAAGGTTTGCAGATAGAAGTAACAGCCTAGATTTTAGGATGAACACAACTCAGTATGAGCTAAATCAAGAGTCAGCGACTGATTGCTGAAAACATGCACAGTAAAGCTCCTCAGTAAGATCAAGGGAGCCCTTTCAGGGTCTGCTAAACACCAGATCTCTTGCACAATGCTCATTTTCCTTTGTTCTTTTGCTGTCTGGAGACATGGCTGTTAACTTTGTCAGCAACTGAAGAACTGAACAGGAATGTGAAAAAGTTTCTCTAAATGTAAAAGAAGGGATGGGGGGTTGTTTTGACTACATCACACGTGAAAGGAAGGAGCCATCAGCAGTGAGCAGTCTTGCGCAACATGGGTAGGCCAGGCTCAGGGTGCTCTGCTTCTGCGGCACTGGTTTCAGAAATCAAATATCCCCCACCGCGGGGAAAGACTCCCTCAGCACAGCGACGGTGGGGAAGGCTTTCAACACAGGGGTACTGCGATTTCTTCCTAAATCTAAAAGGAAAACGCAATCTTTTCCATACTTCCTTTCCCAGAACACGGTCCTGCGCTTGGGTGGAGCTGCCCGCCCGCTGCTCGGCGGGAGATTTTAGGAAAAGTTTGCAGTATTTCCTTTCCCCCTTTGCCGGCCTGGCCGGGCAGGTGTGTCGAGGTGAAGAGAAGGCTATGCGGCCCTCTCAGCTCCGCCCGTGTCGGGACGGCAGTGCTCTGCCCGGGGACACGGGTCCCCGTGGGCGCGGACGGGGCGGGGAGAAACCCGACCCCCGGCGCCTGGGAAGGGAGCGAGGCCGGGGTCGGGGCCGCGGCCGCGCGAGAGGAGGTTGGCGGCGTGGCCGTGCGACTCCCCCATTCGCGGGGACACCCCCAGCCCCGGCTGCGTGGAGGGCGACCCAGGGCGGGGCAGGGCGGGGCGCGGCGCGGCGCGGTGCTGCCCTGCCCTCTCGCTGAGCCGAGAGGCGGGAAGCCGGCGTCGGTGCGCTGCCGGCCGGCCGGAGCCATGCGGAGCTGCGGGCGGGCGCGGGGCGCTGCGGGCTGGGCCGCCCCGCTGCTCCTGCTGTGGCCGTGCCTGCCGA
>VZTR01016452.1:381957-406795 GCA_013400775.1 Chaetops frenatus | reverse complement strand
GGGGCCGGGCAGAGCCCGGCGCGGGGCGGCGGCCGGGGCCGGAGGGTCGGTGCCCGCCGGCCTGCGCGCACCGAGGCTCCGCTCCGCTGCCTTGCGGAGAGTGCTGGGCCCTTCCGGCTTCAACTGCAGAGTGCTCTGCCTCTCGCTGAAGGGCCGGATTTGCGCTGTTGCCCAAGGACTGTAGTGGCGGTATCAAGAGAGAAATCATGCAGCAAAACTTGATTGGGGAAGTTAGGTGTGACAGATGTCGTTCCCACAGCCGTTTCGCACCTTTCAGCCTCCGAGTCAAAAGCCCCGTGAGAGTTTCGGTCTGACTCCCGCACTGCTCTGCGGAGAGTTGATGCAGCTTTCAGGGCAGTGGGCGAATGCCATAAGCTCAGGGATGGGAGGGTGGAAGTATGTGCTTAAAGGATGTTTTGTTCTGCAAAGCTTTCTTTTGGTAAAAGTCACCCTAAAGTAACTCTGAACAACAGTTGTCTTGCTGATGAGTTCTCCCTGCTTACACATATGTTGAAAATTGAGTTTCAGGCGAACAAAGCTGTTTTTGACTGAATCAGTTTTACAGGTCCTGCATTCAATTTAACTTCTATCTTCACAGTCTCCATACTTCGGAGATGTAACTGGCTGAACTCATCCAACTTTCAAGTGTTTGGTACTTGTTAAAAAGGGGAAGGCTTTGCAATGAGTTGCGGTGAACGTGCGTGAATTGCTTTGGGCTCTCTTCCTCTCCCGCTTGCGTACAGTGCTGTCCACTCTATTCATGTGCTATGGAGAGAATCTTCCTCAGCTTGTTCTCTGCCTCCCTCTGACCACGAGTATCCCATCCGTTATGAGCACGCCGCCCACTAAGGATAAGCGCGGGAAAGGGCTATCAAAATGTTTCAAAGCAGTAGCGCGCCATGAACTGGTGGCTGTCGGGGCAGAGCTCAGCGTTCTGTGACAAAAAAAGAAAAAAAAGGCAAACCAGTCATTTCTCTACGTGTCTGTACATAAAACTGAGGACTGACAGGTTCTGTCCAGTTGGGTTTTTTTTGCTACAAATGGATATAAGAGTTACATTTTGTAGCTGGACTACGAAAACATAAGATGCTTCAGTGGTGTTTTACTTGTAGTCGCATAAGGAAAAGACAAGCAGTTGCTATTAGAAAGAATGACAATTAAATTTATACCAGCCCAAGTAGTTTTTTGGGGTTTTGTTGAGTCATTTCCTACCAATACTTTACTTATTAAAAAGTTATAAATAAAAAAAAGAGCTTTTTTTTTTTCCTGCCCACTTGTTTGTACGAGGAGGCTTGCAAAAAGTCAGAGGTCAACCAAAGTGTGGAATGGCATATGCTAAGAAGCATTAAACCTCTGTTCCTGGATTGGTAGTAAAAAAAAGTTCTTTACTGTCTGAGGGAAGGAAAGGAAGGGTTGAAAATTTCAGGTTCTTTGAAAATTACATACATCTGCAGTGCCTCTCAGTTTACTCATTTAGTCAATGGAGAAACAAAATCTCTAAAAAAATTATATGATGGGTTTTTCTTCAACAGCTTAGGGGATTCTAAGTGAAATGATGCAACAGGTATATGAAAATGTTTATGTGGTTCCAAAGGCCTAAGTTAACATGGCCTCTATTCCCAGGTTTGGAGGGTGCAAGTTATACAATGTAGTTTACTGTCCTCTACTTTATTAAAAAAATAGTTATGCCACAGGAGATTTTTGCAAACTGTAGGTTTCCATTACTGCTAGATGACATCTTTGCATCACTAAGGTTCATCTGTAGTATTTCTGAAGTTTAATAGATGCTGAAAAGAAGTGCTGTATTGTAAAACAGGTCAATGAGGTCAATGAAGAAGCCAAAGGCAGCTGTGGTGCATGGGAGGTGAATGAAGTGGGGTAGTATCTGAGGTCAGAGAAATACTTGCAATTACAAAGCTGAACTTAATTATCTCTCATCTAACTCATTTATGTTTGGTTTCTGATCACATAGAGTAGGAAATGTCCTTAGAAAAATGTGTGGCAATATTATTACACTGTTGAACAGGCACCATGAGAAATACGTGTTTCTATCTGGCTCTTAAATAATTCGCATTTCGTTCTGGTAAAATCATCTTTGATGTGGTAAGTTTGTAATTACAAAGTCATAAAAAAGCAGAGGTGATAGCAGGCAATAGAAGTGGCTTTCCAAATGCTGGGCTTCTCGAATAAATGGATGTGAATTTCCTGGAGACATAAATATGTTACAAGAGTTGTCTCTCCTTTTTGCTAAAGTGTCTTGAAACTGGCATAACTAATTAATGAAGGATTCATGAACAATTGGGAAGGTTCTGGTCACACAAAACAGCTGTTGTATTTTTATATAGCTCCTGTTTGCTTCCTCAGTAGCAAAAGAACTGCTGGGAACAGTCTTATGCTGCAGTCATCACATCTGGGAGTATCCGGGATAACTCACCCAGACATACTTAAAGAATTTTAGTGTTCTTCAAGGTGTGTGGCAGGCACTGAGTTGATTTAAAAGCTGAAAAGAGCCATGAGATACATTAACAAGTCTTTGTCTTCCTGGCCCCTCATTGGCACTTTTAAATCTCTCTCTTATCGATGAATAGAAGAGTTTTCAGTGTCTCTTTTCAAGTTCTAGTACTTCGGTTTATTGTGTCAAGTGTTCTAGATTGCAGATTTATTTGTATTTGGAGTATTTTTAAACAACGGCTTATGTTAGATGCAGAGGCTTGTAATCAAACTTCAGGCACAAATACAGAATACAGTGCTTCAGGCTGAACTGGATTTAAAAAATGTTAATCAAGAAATTCTTCAATAGCACTGCTTTCAGATTAACTGGCTAAAGTATATAGGAAATAATTTGTGGAATTTGTCATCCAGTCTTAACAAATAAATTAGTTTTAACTACAAATGAATGCAGTAAATTCAGTGCATACTGTTTAAAATAAGGCCAGGAAGCTCCGCCTGCAGTTTCAGTCTTGCTCCCTTCCTTTAAGTCTCTGCTACAACTAACCTGTGAACAAATTGCCCTCTAGCTCCCCCAGCTGAATCATTACAATGGAAAAGTGAGCAGGTAATGGTTTTCCCCAAAAGGCAGAGCTGTGTTTGTTCAACTTTGACTTCGGGAAGTTTGGTTTTTGGTAGTTTGGCTTTTTCATGTCGCTTGCATTGCTCATACCTTGCAAGTGACCTCTTTCAAATAGCCATACTGTTCCAAAGAACCTGGGGCCTTCTAGACCTTAGGTCTGTTACAGAAATACGGAAGCAAGTGCCACTTAAAAATGTTTTGGGTAGAAGTCGTTCAAGGGATGTAAGAGGGATAAAACCTGTCAGATCTGTGAAAAGAGAAAATATTTCCTGGGTGAATAAAAATAGGGTCTGAGGCCCTGATATCTAGGAGCAGGATATCAGAAGGCTTATTGCCTTTGCAGTAAACTTGATATAGTTTTCATCAGTTAGCAATAGGATCAGACGAGTTATGGGCAGATAAAATAGATCGTGAGAGTCTGCTGGGCATGGAAAACACTGGAGCAAGTTATATAAAACTGGTTTCTCAGGTGACGTTGCAAACATCTGTATTATAATTCTTGAGGCCAAAACCAGAAGTGGCTTTATAAGTTGTGACCTTATTTATATGCAATTACATTGTTTCTGTGGATGTGTTCAGAGGGGATTGTAGCAGAAGTGTATCTTCCAGCTGTGTAATGTACACAGGCATGGGCAATTACTTATTTCTCAGTGACTTTATGACAGCACGTGCTCCTTTTCCCTGAGGCAACCAAGCTGCCATGTCCTCTTGAGCTTCTGCAGTGCTGCTCTGTTGCTTGTGCAGAATACTGCATTTTCTCATTTGAAAAAGCTTTTATAATGTCATGCCCTGAGCAGGGACTCATCGCGGTGTCTGGGATGTCAAGTTCTCACTTCTCTCTCCCACAAAGGTCTGTAATTTTCAAGGTGGTTGAATACTTGCCAGTCAGAGAAAGAGAGGAAACATAAGGCAGCAGGTCAGCAGAGGGCCAAAATAATCCTAAATCAACATATACTGGAGCAAAGGAAAAGGGGAATGCAATCCAATGAGCGTCAAGGAATGGTGGTGCTTTTTCTTGTTACAAACCTCTGAAACAGGCACAAGAATGAAGCTCTGAGACAGGCTGAACTTACTCATCTGTCACATCATCATTGTCTGGTTTTATTTGATTTACTGATAAAAAGTCTCTTGGGATCTAAGTTTATTGCCCTGGTCTTCTCTACTTCTTCCATTTCCTACAAATCCACATAAAAGCAAAGCAAGTCCCAGGTAAGTCATTGTTATAAGAGGATGGAACACATTTCCAGAAGGGAGTTACTGGAAGTGCCTTTTGCAATTTAAAGGAGGACTAATTCTTACACATGGGAATGTAATGGATTTTTCTGAGGAGACCTCAATCAGATTAACCTGCTCTATAATTCATGAAAACTTTGGAAATGTCTCCCTTAGGAAGTGAGAAGTTTTCCATGGTGTAACTCCAAAATTCAATTCCAAAACTAAATTGCAAACTTGTTTCTGAAAAGCAGAACATATTCAGTACATGAAAGTTTACATTTCTGACATTAGCCAATGGGATAATCTGTGTATTCGTTTAAACTCCCTAATGCATTGGACAGTGATAAATGCCTGTTCTGCTCTCAGCACAGGTGTTTTGTTTGGTGGGTTAATTGTTGCAGGTTTTTTGGTGGGGCAAGGGTTGAGAAGATGTGGGGTGTGATTTATGGGGCCTTTCTCCATGCAAACAATGTCCCATCAGCATTAGTACTGTGTGGTCTGTACTGGCAGACTCTGCTGGATAACTAAACTAATCCTTAAGCCTCAAATGTTTTGGGTTCACCTGTAGCTGTATTCAATCTGAGAAAGTCTTAAAAATTATGCAAAAGCACATGTTCAAATGACATAATGTGTTTCCTTATTTTATAAGAAGTTTTTCTCATAAACTGTCATGCTGATGCATAGAAAATACTGATTCAATGATTTGATTAATGCTTATTCATACAAACATCTTAAAAACTTGCTTTATACAACTTAGAATAAATGTGTAGCTCCTCTTTACCCTGGAACCACTACTGCTTTCCAGAAAAAAGCAAATATTTGCTAACTTGGCAATAATGTAGCCTTTTGGGGTATGGGGGCAGAGTTAGAAGACATTTCCATGTGTTCTCTTAAGGTTTTAAATAATAACTCTCTTTAAGAACAAACACTAAGCTGCTGCTGCATTATTGCAACAGTGAAAGGAGCCTGCAGGACATGCACAGGTGATGATCTGCCATCCCCAGTAGAGATTGCAGTTATGCAACCTTTATTTGATAGCCATTTGCAGTAGAGATTGTTTTAAGGTCTGCTACCAATAGATAGATAGTTGGAGAGATGTTTGCTTTAGGCTACAGTTTAGGTGGCACTCAGGTATTGTGTTTCTTATGAACTTTTAGGCTGAAGAGCTCTTACAGAGACAGCCCTTCACCAAAATTGAGTGTAATGTCACTTTCTGTCCGAGTCACGATGGAGAAGCCAATCCTCACTGCCAGCCTATCACGTTCAGAGCCCGTAGGCTCCCTTTGACTGCCCACAGTCATACCTTTGCTTAAGAAGAAAGTAAAAAGTCTACATGATCTGTGTGAGGCAGAGACAGCGGTCAGATCCACCAAGCCTGAATTACTGCATTGTCCTCCCAGAGTTCTTGGGTGCTCCTGTTACCAACCACGTTGTTCTTCTCCTTGACCCTCTGTTCAGAGCATTGGTCTTTGTCTCCTAGGCAATCCCAGTGGAGAGCGCTGTGGGAAGACTTGTTTGGAAGAGCGGGATAATCAGTGGCTGGGTGTCAGCTTGTCAAGGCAACCAAAGGAAAACGGATCTATGGTTGTATGTATCAACCACTGGGTCTACGTGTCTGTCAGGCTGCAGTCGCCTTTCTTAGCCTTCCATGTCACGTGCTATGTTTGTTTTGTATCCACAGGCTTGTGGGCATAGATGGAAAAATGTGTTTTACATGAAAAATGATCAAAAACTGCCACATGGTATTTGTTTTGCCATCCCTCCTGATTTTCGAACTAAACTAAGCAGAAGAATATGCCCATGCTATATAGGTAAGCAGAATGCTTGAGTCCTTTGGTAGGGAAGGGTGAGATACACAATTGGACGGTGCTGAGTTTGTAAAAGGCCTGTGTTGCTCTGAGCAGATGTTCTGCAGCCAGAGGTTTGGAGGCTGAGTGCTGATGATATGAGCCCAGTTTGTGGTGTAAAGATGTTTATCACTTCAAAGAAAAACTGCTTTCAAAAGGCACAAAAAAATAATTGAAACAGGGCATCAGAACAGTTTTTTCCCAGATTGCATTGCTGAAGGATGTGTGGCTTCTCAAAAACAGGCCAGTAGAGGACATCCTCCCTTCCTTTACTCTCATCATTGTTTTGGAGAGTCTCACAGCAGAGCAGCAGAAATACCTGCAAGCGATTGTTGCTATCTGCTCCTTAGCCTTTGATACACAGCACATGTCCTTGTCCCTTTCTTGCCTCATGCCAAGGCTGCTGCTGTGGCAGGAGACCTCCAGGGGTCCTTCCTCAGAGAACTGCAGGAGCAGAATAAGCGTCAAGACGTGAAGCTGCCAAATGACTCCGTCCATGCTTTCGCATTTTTATCTACCACCCACCCAGGAGGGCGATCTCGTGTCCCTGTGCCTTGCCAATGCAAGGGTCAGCTGACAGTCTGACCGTTCTGTGCAGACACAGTAATGCCATCAAGTGTCCCACTGCTGGCTTTGGAGGCTGTTACAAGGGCTGGTGAAATCACCCGCTTTTGTCTGAAGTGTACAAATCTTATGCATGGAACAAAGGGAAACCCTGATGGCAGACAGTCAGCAAAGAATTGCAGGAAAACAGAGCTGGGACAGAGTGCTGGATTGCTGAGTGAGGATGAAAGCAAGATGTCTAAGACTGCCATAACACAAACCCTTCATGGCAGCAGTGGAGCACAGGGCAAGTTCTGGGGAGATGGATGAGCCTGTCCGGCAGAGTATGCCTGAAGTACAGAGTGGAGAGCATCCAGATGTGCTCAAGCTATTTGGCTGTTTTGTTCATGGAACAATTTTGAAAGAAAAGTTCAGCCTTTAAAGCCACAGTGTTTCAAAGGCAGGTGTGATCAAGTGATACAGAGTGTTTTGAGTTTGTTACAATACTATATTGCACNTTTTTGGTTGTGTTTTTTTTTTCCTATTCTAAGTTGTCTCAACTTCTGTTGAAAGCCTGGTAACAAAATTCTGGAACTACATGCTTCTCATCCTTCTTCATATTTCTTGCCCATTCTCAGATTATGCACGAAAGTTCGGAGAAAACCATGGGTCGTGTCAGGCTGGAATATCTAGTTTTTACATTGAGGTCTGTATTAAAGATACCAAATGTCTCTCTGTTTACATACTTATTTTTATGTCTAGTATATAAAAGTGTATATGTAAGTGCAAACATCAATCCTCTATTTTATTGTGGGAGGGAAAAATCACTTTTCTAATTTCTTTTTAATTGGATCTTGCTAAGATTTGCATAATAATTCCCAAGTAAGATTTTAATTTTTATTCCCAAGAATACTTTTACACCTTACTAAATCCAAAGCTATTTTTCATCTGGAAAAAGGGCATGGATATAGCAGAAGATGAAATTTTATTATTCTCTTTAATCTGTTTGATGTAACATTAACAATGCTTACCTTCTTGCTTTACAGAGTAATATTATATATTATTTAATCTCTGTTCCACCCTAAGATTGTCATTTCTATAAAGCTCTTCTGAGAAGAAACTATCCTGTTTGTTGCTCTATTTTATTCTTACAGTTCAAAGCTATTAATAACTGTATTTTTGCTAAGTCTGGAAAATATTATCTGTAATTTAGTCATAAACCCCAGTGCTGAGCCAGATGCATCTCCAGTAGCATTTCATAGAATTCACAGGAGATCTACAGAAAAGCATTTTACTTGTTTTGCTTATTTCATGAATATTTCAAAGTGGATAACATGGCTTTGTTTTACTTTTCTTTTAGGACTTAATTATAATGGGAGCCCCTGGATCATTTTATTGGACTGGTTCAGTTTTTGTGTACAATACAACTGCAAATACAATCCACGCTTACACAGATTCAAATAACCAAGTGAAATTTGGCAGTTATCTAGGTACTTTAAATATTTAATACTTTACTAAAATATGAGCTAAGTAGCTGGTCTTGGGAGTGCACAGTGTTTTCACAGTTAATCCCAGAAGCAACAGTTTTAAAGATGCGTTCTGATTTTGTTAAATATTATTTAGTTATAAGGCTTCTCGAACATTGCGTTTCTAGTCTCATCATCTCTCCACTGACTTTTAATCATTTCTTGATTTAGAAATTAGAGATGCTTGTGATTAGCAATGGCTTTTACTTCACTCACGTCTGAAATGCTGCCAAGAGCTTTCACGGAAAAAGACAGTGGTTTCACATAAAACAGAAATATGAAAAGTTAGTTACAGTGATAGCTGCATGCAAGTCCTAATTGCATTGTCAATAAGGGGAAGTATGCTATGACCCTTAGAGACAAACTTTGCTCCAGTGGTTATTTTGTTTCTTTTTTTAATTCTAAACCTATCTTAGTCTGGATATGTGGGAAGGCAAACCTCATCTATGAATGTTTGCGAACAAGACCATAAAGCTTCTATTCCTATACCTATATCTGAGTAACTAGCTGAATTTAGTGCTATAGTTTGGAAAGGTTTATCCTCAAAAAACAACAGCTTCAGTCTTCTCACTACACACTGAGAAAAGCTCATCTGCCCCTCCTGCATTCTTGCTTGTGACCATTGGTTTTTGCATTTTCCCATCCAAAGTTCCGGTTCACGTGGATAAACATTTCCTGTTTCTGATTCCACTCCTCTGACAATAGGAAGTTGGCATATGTTATGAAATAGCTATTGTGAAACATACTGAGCTAAGACTTCAGAATTCAGTTCTGAGCCTGCAAAGGCCACAGTGATTCTGGGAAAGTCAAGCAAAAGAGAGGCTGGGTGGTAAAAGGGGATCAGACACACAGATCCTTAGGGTCAACCAGTAGAACTTTTAACCTTTCACAGGACAAAAGAAAAGCTTCAGGGAATGGAAAGCTCCAGCTTTCCAGTAATAATCAGCAGAAAACATACTGCACCTGTCTGGGGAAAAATAGTTCGTTCCAGATTTCTGCTTCAAGTATAAGAATGAGAATTTCTGTAGCGAGTGAGTCAAAATCACTGACAGCCAGAAGCCAGATACAGGCAAATGGGTAAAAACCTGCACAAGGACTGTGTTGGGGAGAGTGTAGGGAAGGCCTTTGCACACATACATGATCTCTCTTAGTTTCCTTGGCCATCCAGGGCCTGAAATCAGCTGGGTTTGCTTCACAAATACTACTCTAGTGATCTGGTGCATGTTGGCTCAGCAGAGCCATATGTCTTCTAAACCTGCCCTTCTACAGGAAAGTGAAGAAGGGCACCATTAACTCATCTGTGTGTCTTTACAGTAGCAGCTGTAATAAACCTTGAATTTTGCAGTTTCATGGTACTTTAACCTCTGCTTCCTTCCTTCATAATAATCTGTAATGTGATTGAAAGAATTTGAAGATACCTTCCTTCCCCTCCCTCAGCTTCTGTCCCATCTTTGTAATTATTGAAGACAAAAATCTGTTCAGGGTTAATTCTGTTAACAAATTATTTTTTAGTAGTCTGAGTTTGTATCTCCTTTAAGTTTCTCCCTAAAATTATCCCTACCAAGAGGTGGAAGTATATTGTGACCAGAGTGTAATTCAAACACTTGATTAGATTCGATTATCTACTTACTCTATTCTTCCTCTGGCAGGGACCAAGAAGCTGGCATGTTTATTTATGTTTTTCATTAAACTGTTAAAGAATAGTAATTAAGAAACTAGAAAACTGCAGGAAGTGCAAAAGCACTTTCCATGCTTTTTTGCATGTAGCATTTTCCATGAGTTAAAAGAAACAAAGCTGTTCATGTACCAGACAGTTGAAAGAAAGAAGGAAATTAGAAAGACATTGGAAATACATAATGCTAGATAATATTTTCTTGACTACTTTAGAGTGTCTTGGAGAGTAGTAACTGACTTCTATAAAAGGAATTTTCAAAGTTACTCAGTTTTTCAAATCAGCTGGCCCTGATGAAATAGTGACCTTAGGCACTTAAAAAACTGCCTTAAAGAAATCATAAAGTAGAAGACAGTTCATTTTAGAAATCTGAGAAGGGCAAATAACATTTCAGAAAATGAAAAACTGTAGTAATGGTAAAGAGGATAAAACTATGGAGTTGGAAATAAAATTTCATTTCTCTCTGCCTTTAAATTTAAAGGGTTAATTTAATTATGTGATCTTCCCTCCCCCCAAGCATTTTAATAATATTAAAGAAAAATGAGGACTATGTGATTACTGTAATTTTTGTGCATGTTTGGCTTTTTTTTTTAAGTTCTTAAAAATTAGTAATGTTTATACTTCAGCAAAATCAAAATAACTAGAAAATATATGTCAGAGGAGGTAAATTAAGGTTCATCCTTAATTTTTTGTTGAGTAAATAAAAACTATGTGTTGACCTTCAAGTGATAAATTGCCCTGTTCATCTTTTAGCTTAAAAAATGTGGCGTAATGAGAACTTGAATTCTAGACAATTATCTTCAGAAATGAAAGATGCATGGATTGTTCTCATCTATCCAAGATGATTTTTCCATTTTCTTTGCATGCTGTGAGCATCAGCAGTCATTTAGTAAATGCAGGAGTAGCAGAATCTGTTATCTGTCTTCCCTGTTTCAGTGGAGCTGTAATGCATTCTGGAAAGAGTTAGGATGGCTTGTGCAGCTGCAGGTTGAGGTGTTAGCCTTTGTTTTGAAGTTCTGTGTTGGGATGTCTGCACCAAAATATGGTCCTGTTTATCGTCTCTCTCCACATACAGAAGTGCTTTGTAGTGTAGATCTATTTACAAAAGCTGATGTAATGTTTTCTTGTTACATAATCAGGCTTTTGCAATTTGTTCCTGACATTTTCATGTGTGTGTCCATGGTGCTCTGGATGTGTATGTACACATATATAGAAGTAGCACTACATACAGTTTTTCTTCAATACAGCTGCAATAGTCAAGGAGTAACAATTGAATCAAGTATTTCCACATTGTGGTGTGTGTACTTTTGATCATTTTTATTTGTATTAATACTATGGACTCACTGAAAAATTGCAAAATATGCATTAACAGAAGGTGTTTACAATTTATTTTATTGTCTTTTGAAGTATGGCAGATAATTGAGTTCTTGGGAAGAAATGAGTGTTTGACACTTTTTCCTGCTTGATGGAACTTGCTGTCTATAGTGACCTTTTAATTATACTTCAAAAACTTACTATTCTATTTTCATTGCTGACTTGCATGAGGTCTGAATGTCAGACTCACAATCATTTATGGTGTTGACAGCTTTTATATGGCATGCTCCCATTCTTTCTTTGTTATATAGCATTTCTAGTATTGAATAGTGCATTTCTAATTTGCAGGATATTCTGTTGGAGCTGGACATTTTCTGACACCATCCAGTACAGAAGTAATTGGAGGAGCTCCCCAACAGGAGCAGACTGGTAAAGTAAGGGATTGTCTAAAATATCTGTTTGAAGACTATAACCCCACAGAAACACCCATGGTCTTCCAATTTAGATTAATATATTAAAGATAAGTATCAGATATGACTTCTCGTGGGGGTAAAATTGAAGAAGGAATTAGGGTAGACAGTCTAGATAACATTGATGTGAACTATGATGTTAAGAGGTGCAGATAGGAAATAGGAGATAGCTGTACTTTGTGATATTGTGCATTGTTTTGCTGATTCTCTAGCACATGGTGTGAGAGTGCTGGGAAGTATTTCAGATTACAGTTTGCTGAATTCCACTTGTATTTTCTTTTCATTTTAGGCATATATTTTTAGCAATGAGAAGCAACTAAATATTCTATTTGAACTAAGGGGTAAAAAGGTAAATCTTCCATATTACTTTTCTGTACCTTATAGCACACCTTCATCAAAATTCAAAAATAATGATTTCTTGTCTGCACACAGCTTGGTTCTTACTTTGGAGCTGCAGTTTGTGCTGTGGACCTGAATTCAGATGGCTTTTCAGACTTACTAGTTGGTGCTCCAATGCAAAGTACCGTCAGAGAAGAGGGAAGAGTTTACGTCTATATTAATTCAGGTTCTGTAAGTATTTTCTCTTAATAACACATGACAACACAGCTGTTCTGGTTTAACTGGCGAAGAGGAAGAGTTTTCCTCTCTTCTTATCCCATATTTCTGGATATGGAACAAGTCCCAGTAGAGCTGAGATGACTACCCCAGCAGGAGTGCATAGCACACCCCCACGGGCTGCTGTGTCAGCTGTAGCACTGTTACTCACACCAGTGTTGGAACTGAAGACAGGCTGGGTTCGTTTCCTAGGAGCTGTAGGTGGTGACAGCCTGCCACTGCACCCCTTTCCAAGCTCTCCTCCACTGCTCTCCTTACTGAACTGCCATCTGAAGATCAACTTATTAAGCACTTGAGAAAGAAACAAGGAATGAAAAATTTGCATGCCGTCACTGGTACGAGTCAGGAAAGAGACTGGTACTCTCCTCAGTTGTTCCAAAAACATGACTGGACAGATCATGCATTAGAATAGGTTTCTTTTTATTCTTTCTAAGGTTCAGAAGTGGCAGTGCAATCACTTTACTATTCTTGCGCTAAATACCATAAAATATGTTTGAAAAGGCTTGCTTCTACACCAAGGAGTTTGGTAGGGTTATATATTGCTATCCAAGGCAGTTCTAACATTTTGAGTAATATTCCAGGTCACCTGAAAGATGCTCTGTTAATGTGCCATTGACTCTGTTTTCCTTCAGGAAGCAAAGATGGTAGAGCTGAACATAGAGCTCAGCGGGAGCGACTCGTATGCAGCGAGGTTTGGAGAGTCCATAGCCAATCTAGGAGACATAGATAATGATGGCTTTGAAGGTAGGAACACAAAGAAAACCTATTGGCCTTAATTCTCTCTGATCAGTGGAATGACATGATAAACAGGAGGATTATGGAAGTGTGAGAATTCTTCTGGTTTGGGACTTGACTTTTCTGACTTGAAATACAGCAACTTCACAGTCACTGGTGTGCAATACTAAGGGACTAGGTTCTGTCTAATAAAGAGCATGAGCATAATGTGATAAGATACTCTGTAAATTTTGATGCTAGGCCTCAGATGGAATCACTAAGACAAAGGTTGGGGAACAACTTGGCAATTGTGTAACAATCATAAACAAAACTTGAGTTAAAATCTGCTTCTGTGTCACCAGTACTAAATACATGGGATACTGAAAATAACCTTCAAGTTGGGAGACTGCTTGTGGAAATATTGAAATAAAAAGTGGTGCAGTAGGAGAAAAAATTGTAAGAAAAAGGCTGGAAGCAAAATATGAGGAGAAATTGGGTAATATAAAGCATTTTTATGTAGTAATTGAAAAGCAGAGCAGAGCCAACTTCTTCAGTGATCTAAACCATCAGTATCAGCCCTGTAAAGATAATGGTGTGTGTGTTGGTGTAAATCTGACCTCAAGAACCTGTGTGTAATTTTAACAGGCACAACTTGACGGTCCCATTTTCATCTCACCAGTAGAGAAACTGTGTGTTTTGTGTGGTTTAGTCACCACAGGATGGATTCAGTCAATGTGCATTCAGAGAATTGCTCCATAAAACCAGGCAGTCAGAGGCTTTCTGTTTCTTGTGACTTTGGTTTGGGGCAGCATGAAGTATTTCTGATTTGCACATAGGTCTGTTTTTGCTTATTTGTACATGCAAGTTCACAGTTATTAATAGTGACTTTCAAGATGGTGTGATTAATCTCCCTGTCCCCCTTCCTCCACTGTTTGGTGAAAAGCCTCTGGCTATTTGAACCATGGGGGTTTTTGGTAAGGGCTGTTGAGGGTGGATTGGTGAGTAGGTACATTTGTTTAATTTGTTATGTGTTGCCACACCCCTCTGGGATAAAGTCATCTAAGCATAAAACATATCTCTTTGTACCAACCAGCTGCCTTCATTTCCTTGGTAAATGCCTTTTCAAGCTCATTACTGACTGTTATGGACATTTCATGGAAAAATAAATGGTTCATTTTGGGCACTGTAATAAGAATATTTGTGTTTCAGTGACTTAATCCATGTGGGAAGAGCAGGAAAATCACTGTTTCATGAATACAAGGCTCTTCTTTCCTCTATTTTTAAAGATCATCATAATTTTGCCTTCTTTCATGGTAACATATTAACCTCTTAAGGGTCAAAATTATCTTTAACAAAACGCCTGTGTTTGACTGTTGCTTTTCACACATCATAATTAAGATAGAAACAGATTACTGAGCTGGTCTGTATTGTTCCTGTTTGCTTTATATCTATGTTCAACACTGCCTTTGAATTCAGGCAAGTAAATCTGGTCTGGCATTGCATGCATCATGATTTGCATTTCTTTAACAGTTCCATGTTCATATTTCCTAGTCTAAAGATCATTGCTAAATTGTTTTTCCACAGATGTGGCAATTGGGGCTCCACAAGAAGACAATCTGAAAGGGGCTATTTATATATACAATGGCAGGGAAGATGGAATAACACCATCATTTTCACAGGTATGCTTTTTCATTGTACAATACCCAATCCAGAAAAACCCCAGGTTTAAATATGAGAGAGTTTTCCCTTCATTTAGCACTCTGACCATCTGAAGTACATTAAAAGACTTCAGAAAATGCTTACCTGGTCTATGATTTCCAGGCATAATACAACTTCTAAGAGAGAAAAAATTGTTTGGGGGCGGGGGGAGTTTTAGAAAAGGTTTATGGGCTTTATGTTCAGCAACAGGATTGTTCTGCTAACATTTTTCATTGGAAATTGTAACTCAGAGATTAACTCTCCAAGAATAATTTTCTCTTGCACGTTTTTTTCCTCAGAGAATACAAGGACAACAAGTCAGTAATTCTTTGAGCATGTTTGGACAATCCATATCAAGTGGCATTGATGTGGATAACAATGGTTATCAAGGTAAATTAAACAATTTTGTTTATTTTTCATTTTTAAAAGAACAGAAAATCATAGGGAACAACCCTACTGTTCTACTTGATACTTTTAACAAAAGCAGAGTCTGTTATTGAGATGACATGTCAAATCTTGCATTTTGGGAAGAAAAAAGAAGAGGTAAAGCTGAGGCCAGGCAGTCAGTTTTCACGGTCATCTAGCTATTATTAAAGGACTGAGAACAATGTAATAGTGAGATCATAGTGCATGAGGGGAAGAGAAATGTGATTTATATTTTTAAAGCAGCTATCTCATCTGCTAATGTCACAATGAGCTGGTTTGGGCACTGGAAGCATGTTTGTTTTCCAGACTACTGTGCTAACCTAAATATATTGCTGGCCTTCCCAGAGTCTGGATTTTGACAGGAGTCATGGGCTCCTTGGCTCTCAGTCTGAGTGAATACTTTAACCTCACTTAAGGCTCATGGCATTGAATTAAGACCATTGTGGAGTTCTTGTGGCCATGACAAAGTTGTGCTGATTTGGTGTAAAACAACCTGGGTGTTTCCAAGTATATATTAATTGCTTTATACATATCATCAAAATATTTTGACATTTAGCAGGTAAGTCTTCAGTCGGGTCAGGTTTGTCTGCCCTGCTCTTGTGGATATAAAAGCACAAAGTTACCATGAACTGCATGTTGCATGTTCTGGCTCTGTCCACAGAAATATTATCCAGGTTAATTTGTAATGCTGGGCTGAAAGGTAGGTTATAAGTACCTGCTCTCAGGTCAGCTGTTGGTTACTAATCTGGCAGTGACATCCTCAGGCCCTTACATCAGTTAGTCATCTGACAATTCACCTTTGCTACCTCACTTGAGAGGTATATATACTGTCTGTATTTCTTTCCTTCTTTCATGAATAGATTTCAGTTAGTTTGGAATAAAGTAAGCACTTTTTTCTCTCTCTCTCTATGATAATTTCTTACATAGACTTAAATTCAGTTATCTATAAAGCAATATGTATGTGCATGTATAGGGATATTGAATATCTACATGGAGAAGAAGGCAAGTATCTCCTATTTAGCTGAATTGGCCTTCAGTATCAACCACTTCAATGTGGAATAGAAATCAAATCTTCACATTATCAATATCTGCAAGTCCAGCAAATTAGCATGCAGCATTTTTGGACAGTGGACAAGTTTTGAAGAACTGTCTTTGAATATTAGCATATCCCTTCTGATAAATAAAGGGCAAATGGTGTCTTAATGCTGACCAAAAGGTGAATATGCTGTACAATGCTTGTGCCTGAGAAGTAATTCCTGTTGACAAATTATGCTTATTGATACATTTCTTTTTGTGCAGATGTAGCAGTTGGTGCATTTTTCTCTGATTCTGCTGTGGTGCTGAGGTGAGATTGCTACATTTCAGTACTTTTGAAGGCCATACAATTTAACTCTATTGTTTTAGTGGAATTTATTAGAACTCTATAGTTTAACCTCATTATATTCTTAATGCCTTGGACTTCAGTCATTAGGCTCTAGAAGGCTCTACAAATGAAATATTTAAGTAAACACCTTGAAAAAAATTTAAATATCATTCTGTAAATTTTTGATGTGCATGCAACTATTTGAAACCATCTGAAAAATAAAGAGAACTTAAAAATTGTAATTCTAAAATATAAAAATAGATTGTCAGGGATGGTTAGTTTTTTGCAGAGATTCTGTAAGCTATTTCTGAACATTATTTGTGAACACTTGCTCTTCTCTATTCTTAGAACAAAACCAGTGATAATTGTCGAAGCTTCTTTAAAACATTCTAATTCAATAAATCGAACTAATTTAGACTGCATGGAAAATGAGCAGCCTGCCACCTGTATGAATTTGAAGGTTTGCTTTACCTATAGAGGACGAGAGGTACCTGGTTATATTGGTAAGCTACTGGAAAAAAAATCCATTATATGTATTCATGTTAAATGCACCTATTTACAGAATAATGCTACTGGTATTTAATAGACCTTTAATGTGAGTTCAAGTACCATTGTGGGGCATTATGTGAAAGAGAGGGAGTCCCACCAAAATTACTGAAAAATAAATCTTGTATTATATTTTATATAATGCATATTTTGCTTTTGGCAAAAACTGGTATTGCTAGAAGTAGTATCTATCAGAGGGAATATTCATGGTGAATTAATTTAAAATAATTTACTGTTTAAATTTGACTGTATTGCCTGAGTGCTTTTAACCTACTTGTCATGTGCTATTTGTAAACTGCAAACATCCCTGCAAATGCATGATATATAAAATTAAATTGCTTAACTCTTCTGTGTGAGAACAGACAATAACGTTTGGGAGCATGTTACAGGGAACACATGCAGTGATGACCTGTAAAATTACATGTCTTTTGATCTTTATCAGATCTTTTGAAATTCATATTCATTTTGAAAGATGAGTAGTCAGACTGGGTCACCCTTGCTGGATTTGTACATAAGACCTTTAAACTTAGATAAAAAAAGGACTAGTAGAAACTGCATATAACTAACTCCTGGCAAAAATTTGGAAGTAATAGATCTGTAGTCTCTGAAACTTGCTTGCAACTTGTTATCATAGCAATTCATGCTAACTTAAATAGAAAAAACTGTTAAGTTAAACAAGATTTGTCAGTGTTGGTTGACTTAACTGGTTGTTGTAATTTAGTGTCAGCCCTGTAACTAACTGAAGTGGGTTTTCTATAAATAGATTTTGGTAGAAAACTATAAATACAGCCTGATAAACTATCCCTGATATAAAAGCTTTTATCAGGAAGCAGCCATGAAGCAATCAATTTTCAGGGTACTAGAAGTTTTTATTATGTATGGATTTATGTCAGAGTGTTTTTAAGCAGAGTATTTTAAAATGGATGTTACAGAACATACTTACAGAAGTGAGTCAGAAATTGTAATTTCCACCATAAATACATTAAGATTGTAACACTTAAAGATTTTACAGCCTTTCTTTTCCCTGGGTTTTATTTTGTAGTATTGCTTTATAATCTGAGTGTTGATGTGAACAGAAAAGAGGATACACAAGCAAGATTTTATTTTTCCTCCAATGGAACATATGATACAATCTCAGGAAAAGTAAAGATTTACAGCAATATTACTGCCTGCAAAGATCATCCAGCATTTATGAGGGTAATGTAGTTTTCAGTATGGATTGTCCTGTAAATCCTTTGTTTTCCTTTGAAAAGCAGACCTGCTGCAAAAGGACCTATTCTGTTTACAATTGTATCACATCATTTTGGAAGTAAAATATTTGTATTCAGAACTTCCACAGTTAATATATTTTAATTCTGATGCTTTCTCTGGGGAAATCAGTGGGTCTGCCATCTCTTATGTTGGTGAGAACATGCATAATAATAATAATCACAGTGGTGAAGTTGGACCACAAGCATTCTTGAAATTTTTTCATCATTTTTATGGATGACAAATCATACATAGATTGAAGTTGTTTTGGAGCAACCAAGAAGATATACATGCATATTCTGCTGAACACTTCTGATGGAACTTTCCTATGTACTCCTTAATGAAAAATCTTAAAACTTGTAATTTTTATGTTTTGTCATTTGCAACTATTTCAAAAAACACATGTATGGTCCTGCTCCTGTTTTTATTGTGAGTAAATAAGGTAGACTCAGCTGAAAAGGACAGAACCCATTCCTGATTCATAGGCAGTAAAATGAAGATGTTTGCTAGAAAAGTCTGCAGTTCAGAGTTTAGAGTGTAGTGTGCTTTGTGAATTTGCTTCAAGGAGCCAAAGGCTAGCAGGGTGTGAAGAAGAGCACTTGCTTGGGTTTTTTTTTCCTTCAAGGAATGCAGCACTCACCCACAATCTGAAGGTGGAAATGGGGTAGGAAGAGCACTGGTGATGAGTTCCATGAATGAATTTAGAGCTGAACAATATGAACAATGTGCACTGTGCTGAAAAAGGGATCCCTCTACTTCTCTGCTTACAAACGTGAAGCCTGCACAGATATGTCTTTGTCCTGGACCAGATTAGTAGTGAAAGTGGTTACAGTTCTCCCTCTGTGATGGTGTAGAGACACTTTTGCTGTAGAAAAATCTGCTGACAGAAGCACTTCAGAAGAAAAGCCACTGAGGTAGAAGTTGTGCCAGAGCCATGGGCACAGCAGGAGGCTGTTGGAGACCTGTAGCAGCACCAGGAGTAGATGGCACCAGCTGCTGGGGTTGGCTGCTGGTTTCTGCAGAACTAGAGTTTGATCCAACAGCCACCATCCTTTGAAACTGAGCATGGTATTGACCCAGAAGTAAGGTAGTAAGAATCTATCAGTAAAATCTTAGCTGCCAAACTAGTCTCAACGTGGCTATTGGCCTGGAGGGAATGAACTGTTGTATTCATGCTGGATGTATCCCTCTGAAAGATGAATGAAGGACTTGTCTTGAAAGTGGAATAAAACCTGTAACCGGGACAAGGGTGTAATCTTTTTAAGGCCATTCAATGAACAAGAAAAAAATTATTCACTTCTATTGTATCAAGCTTCTTAGAAGCTTGTCTTCCAAAACAAAAATTTTGGAAAAACTTGAAAGTCCTAAACCACAACAAACAATAAAAATCAGTGGGCACAAGGGAACCGTATTTTATTAAACTCGGAAAAATAGACTTATCTCCTGTCAGACCTTATCTAAGGGGGAAGAGAGAGAGTATTTAGATGTGAGGGGAAATAAGGGCAATGAAATAATGGACTAGTTTGCCTAGCCCTTTCTTTAAAATCCTCAAGGTAGCCATTGTGTGACCTTTTGAAGCAAACATCTATCAGAGTGACTGGTACAGTTGATCCTCAACAAGGCTGGAAAATAAATATTTTCCACAGCTACATAAAAACCTGCAGGGAAATATTCTTCCATGTGTTTTTCTTCTTCCTTGGCTTCATTTGCTTTTTGTTTATGACATGATTAGAAGCCAATTCTTCATCATAAAGCTTCAGGGTAGAAAGGAAAGCTTATGTTACCTACTGGAAAACTGCCCAGATATATCTCAAATGATAGTTGCACCTAAGTGAATGTTGCTTCCAGGAGCAATGGCAAATTGCCACTTTAGAAGAGTTTTGTAAACTTAAGAGGATGTGATTGACAGCTGACCTTGTACAGATTGCTGTACCAGCATTAGCAGGTAGGAGGAGGGAATTGATTTGCCTCATCACTTCCTATAGTCGATCATTAGTATTTTTTCCTCTATAGAATTCCATTTTCTTTTAAATTCTTAATTAATAGCATTATAAGCATCTCCTTCCACCCACTGAGGTTTCTGTACTTGTATGAAGCTCCTAAAGTTAACTAAGTGTGAATGTCTGTCAAGTACAGTTCTTGCAGGAGACAATATAAATTTTATTTATTTTGAGTAAAGGCTAATTAATAGCTAATTAGTATAATGGTAGTAATATAAAGCAGATGCAGAGAAGACCTTGTGGAAAATTATTATGAATTAGATAATATGTAATTTGGCCAAAACAAGCTTGCAGATAAGAATTAAAATAGTGGCCATGTGGAAGGACAATCAGTGTCTGTCTATCCCCTACACTTAGGGATTAATTTAATCAAGTTTGTTGCTGTTGGTGCTTCAAGCTGTTCAGTTTTCACAAGTGAGTAGTTTGAGCTCTGATCTGAGCATTCCTACACAGGCAAGGCTTCATGAACAAAATAGTAATTCACTGAGGAGTTCAATCTTTTTAATACAGAATGGGAAATAAAGAAGCAGAAAAATAAAATGCAGTCACAACCTGATTTAATGATACTGTGGGAGAACTCCTTTTGATTTCATATGAAAATGCCCATGGGGTTTGTCTGGCCTTATTTTAGTGGTTAACTTTCTCCTTTTTAGCCAACTTTGCCTATTTTTCCACTTTGGCAGTTCAGCCTTTCATAGGTGTGTGAAGAAGGATTATTGACAGAAGTAGGCTCACTGTTCAATTTCTCCTCATAGAAGAATTATCCATGCTGAAGTGCCTGATGTTGTCATTGATCATATTATGCTTTTATGCATTTCTGATTGCCTCCTTCAGCAACAGAGGTGTCTGGAAAAGTATATGAACCATATGGAATTATTTTACATGTGAAAAATAAATCTTGCTGTTTTAGTGAGTTCTGGGCAACCTTGTAACTTTAAAACATAAGCATACATGTTTTGTTTTATATGATTAACTCATTAGGTTTCCAATTTTCATAGAAAGATGTAAGGGATATCTTGACTCCTGTACATGTTGAAGCAAGTTACCGTCTGGGGCATCATATTCTACAGAAAAGAAATGCTCAAGAATTTTCACCACTTCAACCTGTTCTTCAACGCAAGAAAGAAAAAGATGTTATAAAAAGCAAGGTTAGTGTACGAGTTCTATTTTTTCCCATGCAGTGAGTAAATATTCATGTTTTAATCTTCAGTTAAAAAAAGCTTCACTGATTGACAGCATGCGAAGGAGTGCATTTTCTAGACCAACACCTAGTGCCTTGGTCTTAATTAGTAAACTAGAATGCTAAAAAAATGCCCATTTTTTTCTAAAAAAAGTAATTATTGCAGAACTTGTATACAATCTCTATTATGATTAAAAATAAAAAAGGTATGTGCGGAGAACTTGCTGGCATATACAGTACTATATTCCTCCGAATACACATGTATGAAATTCTCTCTTTGAAATAACCCATTCTTTTAACTACACAGTATGTATGAGTCACTTTCCAACATAAAATTGTACTTTAAAACTATTTCTGTGCTAAATATACAATATTGTGTACATATTAATCTTGAAGTATTGATGTTGCTGAAATATTAGTTCTGTGAAGGTATTGCAGGTTTTCAAACACAAAGCCTGTGAGGGGAAAGAACGAGTATATTCTTTATCCTTTAGTAAATATGAAACCAACCTTTTTTCTCAAAAAAACCCCAACTTACTAAGAGACATTGACTTTAGTGAAAGTCAGAGTGCACTGAATGTTTAATTTTTCACAAACAGTAACCTCCCCAGAAAACTGGTCAGAGCACCAAACCTGTCTGAGTTCCAGAAGTGTTGGGATGATGCTTTCAGGCACGGGATGTGACTCTTGGGGTGTCCTGTGCAGGGCCAGGAGCTGGACTCCATGATCCTGATGGGTCCCTTCCAACTCAGCTTTCTCCGTGATTCCTGTAACTGAGATACAGTTGGCCATCAGCACTCCTGAGATATGTAAAAGCTTCTTTGAAATGGCATGCTTTGACTTCTCACCTTCATTCAAAGTTTTGTTTTAGAAACCTCAGAGTTATAGAGAAAGAAAGAAAGAACTAGGGTGATGTTGCCTACAGTGACATGAACGTGCTCTGTAACATATTGATAACCAAAGCACAAACACCTGCAACTCATGGTGTCTCTGCTCTCATCAAACCTTACTAACAGTCAGATAAGTGAGAGGGTGGTGTGATGAAATCCTTGCAAAAATTAATGTGCTGTGTCATAGGAGAGACTGCACAGACATCAGTTCTGGATCTTCTAAAACACTCTGCCCTCTTTATGTACTGCTGTAAAAAATGGTCTGAGTGCACACCCACAGGTGTAACTGTGATGGACTCGGTCTGGAAAGCCTCTCCACTGCTACTCTGGATGCACAGAATGTGTTTGGAAAATGGAAAATCATAGCCTGATTGGATTGTATATTAGCAATAAGAGCTATTAGACACTTCCTGCTGCTTAGTTACTAGGTGATGGGTTTCTTTCTTTGGAAATACTGCTACTNTTTTTTTTTTTTTAATTGGCTTTTACAGTTTATTTTTGCAAGATTTTGCTCCCAAGAAAATTGTTCAGCTGACTTGAGAGTTTCTGGAAAAGTTGTTTTTCCAAAGTAAGTATAATGTAGCTTTCATTTTTTTTAGACAAGATTCAGTAAGATTTTATTGAAATTATTCCTTAATCTTTTCTATATAAATAACAGTCATTTGCAAAAGTAGACTATGGACTCCCTGAGAAAATACAAGAATTAAAGCAGTGCTTAATAGAAGACTATTTTTAAATCATAAATCTTCCAGGAAGTGTAACAGAAATCTATATGATTGAAGAACTGTTTCTACATAATTAGAAGATTTTACAGCTCATAAAATATATCTTCACAAAAACATAAGTATGTGTTCTACACTTCAAATATAACTGGGCTACACTGCACAGTACATACTAAATATGCAGATATCATAACTATTGTAAAATTGACAAGCTATTGGTTATTTCTGCTGCTCTTTCTGGAGATACTGTATTTACACTGTACAGAGTCTCGATCAGCAGTATAAAACTGAAGATGTAATACTCTTAAGTGGAAGAGCCACTTAATTGTTTTAAGTTGTATTTTATCATCACTACCTTTCTCTTTATTGACTATTATATTTCAAAGTAAGAAATACAGGTAGTTGGTGTGCAAAAAGAGGAATTGTGCCTGTTGTGAATCTCAGCTATTTAAATATTTTAAATATGTGCCCTGGCTTTTCTTGTTTCATTCTTCACTTCTTAAGTTGATTCTACTGAAATCAAAATACTAGGTTGAAAAACCTAAAATGGCATCAAAAGATGCTGACAGTCACATAATGCAGATTAACCACACCTGTGTGATCCTGAGCACAAACTTTGTCATCTTCATGGCTTTCAGAGTAAGGTGAGTGTTTTTCTGCCCACTTTAACATGTGGCCTGTAGCATGGGTCTGAAGCCCTTTCATTTTCTTAGGCTGGATGGTTATTTTATTTAAACACTTATAAAGTTTTCAGAAAGAATGGTTGTACAGCATTTTCATTCATGACATTAGAAATGCAGTTTTGTAAGTACTTCCAAGCTCTAAGAAAGGAAAACAGATTACAACATAACTGCTTGACATTAGGCACCAGTAGCAGATTTGCAGTGTAAATAAATAGTCTAAATATCTTCATAAAGTGTGAAATATCACCTAAAATTACCTTGTGCCCCTGGAATCTCGATTAAAAACTAGTTAGCTGTGAAGTGATAATTTATTTTGTCTAGACAGAATGCATTCATTATCCTTGAAGAGCAAAGCAAACACCTTTGGTTTTAAAAGAATGAAATCAAACAGAGATGGCAATGTAATGCTTTATTTACTGAGTAACAAGTCTTCATGTATACACTATCATGTTTTGTTTAAATTGCTTAGATTTTGGCCTGCTCTGTAAATTTCTAGTCTACATCATGCATTTTTTAATGAAGAATGAAATATGATTACCAGGGAAAAGCTCTAGTTCAGCTTTGTTGTAGTCCCAGATGTGCACCTGGTGCTTTTGTGTACTTGTGTGTTAAGCTGGGAGGCTTCTTTGTGACAGCATATTGTTAATGAGCTTGGCTTTAACACGGGTAAGAGGAGTGAGTGGTGGCTATATAAGTTCTAAAACAACGTTCAAATTTAACCTAAGCTTGACAAGCTACCAAAATGTTAACATTGTGTTTTTCTTTAATTTGCTTTTGTCTTGGAACCTATCTGCTTATGCAGTGCTTTTGCCTTCTGTTGCTTTTACAAGTGCCAGCTTCTTTCCCAAAGGTGTTCAGTGACTAATGCTTTGGTTTCAAGCCAGAATAGCTGATAAATGTCTATTTCTAGGCACCCTTTCTACAAGTCTTAATTAAACTTTAATGTCAAGCTGAAGTTTACTTTTAGCCCCCGATAGGGTGTCTGTACTTGTAAGGTGATTATAGAACATTACAGAGCTCATAAGAGAGGCATGTTCCCTATGCCCCTTTTCATATTAACTCAATCCCAGATCTTGGGTGCAAAGAGTGAATGTTG
>VZTR01016452.1:355258-381928 GCA_013400775.1 Chaetops frenatus | reverse complement strand
CTGGCCTGTAAAGGAAAGGACTGATTTGTAAAGGCCAGAAGCACAACTGGACTGGTGACAATTTTCTTGCTCTCTCATTAAACACTTCAGGCTTTAAGGGGTGACCATCATATAACTGGTATTGTACCTTAGTTACAGAATTGAGTAAAACCTCCCCTTATATCTCCAGGTGAGCTTTGTCAGAACCAACTGGAAGAGCAGCTTTGCATACAGGCTGGTTCTAGAATTACTTTCCATTCATAATGTGACAATTATTTTTATAGGCCTCATGATAAGAAAACATACCTTGGTGTTGGAAGTGTGAAGACTTTATTGTTGAACGTTTCTCTACTTAATGTTGGAGACGATGCATATGAAACTGTCCTCCACATTCAGATCCCTAAAGGCCTTTATTACATTCGCGTTTTAGAACTGGTAAGAAAGAAATATCTCTCTAAGTAATCCTTTGATATTTTTCTTTTCAGCCAGGCATTTTTCAAATTATGTTTATGAATTGTTGAGTTTCTTTAGATACTGAAACCACGTCCCTTCATCAAAAGCTGCCTAAATATCAATTTTGAACTTCTTAGACTTCTAGGTACATAAATCAAGTGCAATGTAATCAATACAGATGACTTACATGATTTGAGTAACAACTGAAGTAAATACTAAAAACAAGCTTTAAAATTATTTCAGGATGCTACAGCTGTTTTTTGGCTGATGATCGTGTTTTCAGTCATCACAAAGATCTCATTGAATCTGCTTTTTCCCAAATACACAGGCTTATAAAAAGTCATAAATCTAATTGTGCTCTCTTTGTGCCTTTTAAGAATAACAGTTCTCCATGTAGAATCCCCCAGATCCACCTTTGTGAGGTTGGCTTTTAATGTGGGTGGGTCTAGGTCTGGTGCTTGTGTCGTAGCTTCAGTAAAAGCAAGAAGCAGATGAAGTAACTGATACAATAATCAGTATCATCTGTAATGTTAAATTGATCACAGGTGTGCTGGATATTTGCATCACTGAAATAACAAATACCTGGTTCAAGAAAATACAAAGCACTCAATGTAATTTGAAATGTCTGAAAAAAAAAATTATTTTAATCATTAGTAATTTTTCCTTTATTTTAGGAAGAAAAACAGATACATTGTGCAGTAGTAGATAAAGAAATTAATGCAGTGACACTTGAGTGCAGTGTTGGCTATTTATATGTAGATCACAACTCAAAGGTAAGCTATAAATGAAGTTCCTTGCTTGAAAAACACCCTAAATATGTTATGAGGATTTTTATGGGGGGAAAAAATCCCTTTTTTTAAAGAATCTCTTATTCATTCCCAACTAACATCTCTTATCATGTTGGTATCTGTGTCTCTCCTGCTACTTTCAAAATGAATTGCTTGAACACTTTCTGGAACAATTCATTAAGGGACAACAGTGTTTTTATTATGTGTTGACTGATGGTGCTTGGCTTCTAGACAAGTGAGCTGACTAATGCCATGGACATATGTGTTAGGTCAATAGGAAGGGAGTAGAAGACACAAAATGCAAGTATTTCCTTAGTTCTGTATTTTTTAGGGCAGGAAATTCTAGACGAGTTTAATAAGACACTTGAGCTGAAACTGTGTCAAGATACACTATCATTTAATATAAAGAAAATGTTATTTGTTCTACAGCTGGATTATAGTTTCCTCTTGGATGCAAGCTCATTAACCAGAGCAGAGGAGGACCCCAACATCATCATTAATGCCACCTGGTAAAGTCTAATAAAAATTGCTCAATGAAAAATATTACTAGCTTTGGAAAACTGTTAACTGGAAAGGCTTAGCAAAGCAAGATTGCAAGAAAGTACATTGGCTGCAAATCTGTAGAGTACGAGAAATTACCAAGAAAAATAGGTAATAGATATTTAAATAATCAGCAGGCTTCTGCCTGTAAAAAATTTGAGGGGGCTTTAATGCCCGATGCGTTGTTACCAATTAAATACTTTTATTTTAGTAAGCTGAAAGGTCTGTTTAGTATTTGTTTACAGAAATAGTGCATAGTATATGATGATGCCTTCAATATGGATATTTCTGTCTTTGCATTTCTGTAGTAAAAATGAAGATGGGAACATGTTGCTGGATAACATGCTAACTTTACCCATACCTCTAAAATATGAGATCGAGTTAAATACTCATGGGTAAGTCACCTATTGGTAAAGCTGCACATCCATAGAACTGTTGTCTTGTTACTAATTTAAATTCACAAAGTTTTTTAAGCAGAAGTGTGATGTAGGTGAAGAATCCTGGGACTGAGATGGCACAGCTGTCCTGGGCTCTGACCAGGATAATGGTCAGACACTTGTAAGAGTTTGCTTCCACTAATGTGAGATGAGGCCATTGGTATCTGTGGTGCTTTCAACTTTGAACAAAACCGAGAAGTGTTTTAATGTGTTTTAAAAAGTGGAATATTTTTTATAGAAGTATGTGTTTAATAAGAGCATAGCAGATCCTCAGATCCCTTGCTTAACATGAACCATGTTTTGGGTTGGTTGTGGGGCATTCATGGAGCATAGATTTGGGTGAGGATTTATGAGTTTTTATGATTCGTCTGATTTGATTATGATCAATTTTTGAGAGGAAAGAGTACAAATGTAGAGGGTTTCTATTCCAAAGATAGACAATTTCTACTTTTTGTTCCTAGTTTCATTTAAAAGCAAACTTGGATATTTTCTTACAATCAATCTTACTGGAGGTAGCATGGAGCAGGAAGTTATGCTAATGATATATAGTAATTCTGTTTATTAACAATTTCTAAACCATTGTAGGTTTGTGTCACCAACCTCATTTGTTTATGGAGCAGAAGAGAAAGATTCACCTGTTACATGTATGAAGGAAAATATCAACTTCACTTTTCATGTAAGAGTTTTCCTAAGATTTTTCTTTTGGAAATCCTGTTAATGTTTATGTATCTAATAACAGTCTAGACAGTCAGTAAGGAAACTTTTAAGAGTACAAGGGCACCACGAGTAAGTTTTGTGCATTAGTGATGGGAAGTTGCTATTAATCGCTCTTAAAACACTTTTATTGGCCTGGCAAATCTTCCACTGAGTGATAAGAGAAAAAACTCTTAACACAAGCAGGATTGAAAGTGGTAGAGCAGTTCTTTCTTGCTTCTTTTTCCTTTCAGAAACACTTCAAAAGGCATTATGGTAAGAAAAAGGAAATAGGAGCTTCTTATAAGAGTATCTATAGCATCAAATTTGTCTGCAGTGGATTAAAAGCAGGAGTTTGGATGTAAATCTCTCCTAGTTCCTTTTGCATGCTCTCCTGGCAGGCAGTCTGCATGACCTCAGGTACTCATCACAGATTAGCACTACTTACTCATCAGCTTTGGAGGAGTGAAGGGTTCTGTAAGCCCACAGAATGAATGAACAAAAATGTTAACATTCCTAGTGCAATGCACTTTAGTGACAGCATAACAGAGCAGCTGCTACCCCATTCTGTGAAGTTTTACTTATTTATATATGTATATTTTTGTCACTTGAATAGCTACCCTTGAAGCTTTAACTGTGTAACTCTTCACCTCTTCCCCACAAGGTTATCAGTGCAGGTCCAAGCATGTCTCCAAATACCAGCTTAGAGATAATGATACCAAATGCTTTTCCACCCAGGGACTCCAAATTATTCAACCTATTGGATATCAAGGTAAGCGAAGATTACTTAATGGATTACTGGCTGTATGAGCTCTATGAAAAAGAGAAGCAGAACAAAGTCAGCTAGGTACTCAGTCTGTGTTTCATTTGCTAGCCATGGTGAAGCAGAGTGAACTACAATAGGATCATCTTCAGCCACACGTGTTTCAGAATTCTGGAAATAAAATTTACTTGTCTAATAATGGTGTTATATTTATTTTCAGACAACAGCTGGACACTGCTCCTATAATAAATATCCCAGAGACTGTAGTGCAGCAGAAAAAAATGAAAACATATTAAAGGATGTCATCACTTTCTTTTCAAAGCCTACCAAGAGGCACATGGTAAAGTTTGTCTTTTGACAACAGTGGGAAATAACTGTATGAATGAGCCTTAAGAAAAGAGTATATCTTATATAATAAGGACACCAGAGCCATCTTCGAGGATGTGTGGTGGGACCTGTGATAAATTCAGGGTAGTCATAAGTGACTTTAGTGAAAGAGGTGGGAACTGAGCTGAGAGAGTTGATAATTGGCACATTGTGGAAGTCTGGGTACATGACAGGCACCTACAAAGAACTGCCAGAGGGGTATGGAACTGAATGAGTGGGCAAAGAGAAAGGCAGAGGAAATTCAGTAACAAGCAGAAAATGATGCATCAGGGAAAAACAGGCTGTATTTTAATTACATGAAGTATGCAGATCAAGTATTCATTGTCTTTTCCACATCAAAACAGTGCCACCAAACATAACTTATAGGAGCTAAGTAAAAAAAACCCAAAAGTAGTACTTGTGGTGGAAATTCTTCCTGAAGGGTGTTATGAATGTTAAAAACAACTGAATTTCAAGGAAGACTGTACAAGTTAATGGGACTGAAAGTCGATGAGAATTACAAAATATGTGGAAATAATTTTTGGCTGGGAAGCTATGAAAAATATTTGGGAGGCTGGGAGAGTGCCATACATGCCTGGCCTCTTCCAGCTCATCCCTCTGTTCCTGCTCACGGACCCTGCTGGAGATCAGACACTCGACTACACAGTCCAAACCAGAACTGCTATTTTAGCACTGCATTGCTGAGGGTTTGTTCTCATAGAGGTCTGGTTACTGCACATTGTCTTTCATAAAGTACAATGTTTTTTAATCTCTCATCTTAAAAAAACCCCAAAAACTAAACAAAAACCCACCCATTTTTTAAAAGTGTTAATTTGGGACTTTAAGTAAGCACATTACAGGGAATATCAGCCAATGATTGAGATACGGCCTGCACTAAACTATCCAATCAGTACTTCAGTATGGTAGTCTTGGATAAAGAATAATAATAAAGTTATAATAAACATAATCATGTACAGCCTTGTGGTTCTTGTGTCCTCTCCAAAGCTGTGTGAAGTGGTGCTAGTTGTCAGTGTACAAATGCTGGGATCAATCAATTGCATTGTTTGTACTGGGTAGCAGAGCTATTGTCATTTCTCATCATTGATAAAAGCTTATTTGAAATAACAGTGTATAAATAAACCCTAAACATATAATCAAATTTTGACACATTCTTTTTCAGTCTTAAAATAATTGAATTTTTATGAAAAATTGTGTTTCTTGTAGCAATTAGGTTGGTCTCTTGTTACTGTACCTTTAACACCTCTGGAATGACAGTGATGGATGATAACCTCAAGTCATATACCCTAAGTTTTCAACAATAAACACAAATCTTTTTGTTTTAGTCAGTTCCTGATTGTGTTAAATGCTAAGATTATAAAGCTGATATAGTTAAGTGTTAATCTTTCCCTTCTTTGTACAGTACTGCATGAAAAATGACAGCCTTTGCTTACAAATACATTGCAAGCTGGGAAACATGGAAAGTGGAAAAGAAGCGACTGTTCAGTTGCATCTGGAGGCTACTCCTTTACTTTTACAAATGGTAACACATGAATTTTTCATACTTGAGGGGAATATTTCAAGGCACATTTTCACTATTCCCTGCATATAAATTCTTGGTGTTAGAAAACATGCTAACAGTGAAACATGATTCAAACATGATTAAATCTAAATCTTTTTGATTTTAACCTATTTCATGTTGCCAATACCAAGGCTCAAGGTGATGTATGAAAAACAAAAGTAGTTATTTTACTTTATCACTTTATATTTATGGTATGTATTGCTTTGCCTGTTCTGGCTGGGTTATGTAGGATGGGGGTTTAATGTCAACTCAAAATTGTATTTTTCTAAGAAAAGCAGTGTGGATGTGGACTTAAGTAAAACCCAACCTGGCTTCATTCCAGCTTCTGGTACTAATTTGTTTTGTGCTCAGAAGAAGGCACCATTGTGTGTTTGTGTGAGATTCTGGTTATGTCAGCAGCTGTGTTACCATTTTTGCTGGGCAGGAATCAATGCGTTAAAGTTAGTTTTTAAAAGATAATTTTTTTTTTTTAATCAGGATGATGCATCAGTATTGAAGTTTGAAGTAAGAGCAACAGCCTGGCCAGAAAAAAATGCAAAAGTTATTGAACA
Source organism: Chaetops frenatus (assembly GCA_013400775.1). Taxonomy (NCBI): domain Eukaryota; kingdom Metazoa; phylum Chordata; class Aves; order Passeriformes; family Picathartidae; genus Chaetops; species Chaetops frenatus. The sequence goes on along the minus strand of VZTR01016452.1, from coordinate 375,779 downwards.
ACATAAGGACAAGCAAGTTGCATATGTAAGAATTCTCTTATGAATTTGGGATGAACATGTTAAAGTAGAAAAACTAACAGCAATTAAAATAGTAGAATTCTATACATACCTATATACCGGCAATTAATATAGTGTTAATTACTTTAAAAATTAATTAATTTTCCTAGGTTTTTTTAGTATCTAATAGGGAAAAAACCTCAGCAGTTAAGCTTATTTTCTGTTTTTCAGGTCTATTTGGAAGGAGTACACCACCAAAAGCCAAAATACCATGTTACTGTGCTAATTATTTCCCTAGGCTTAATAGTTGGTGTTACCTTGTTATTGGTTCTTTCATTTATATTATGGAAGGTAGGTTTTCAGTATTTCTTAATTGCTTCAAGTCAGGAATTCATGCTGTTGAAGGATTTTTGGGTCTAGGTTGAAGAATAAATAACATTTTATTATTATCTGTCCTTTCTAAAGAAAGATAATTTCTCCTGTAACTTGGGGTTCTTCAAAAGTACTTCTCCATTTTTTTCATTTTATTTCATCCTCTGCATGTTCTATGTTTTGTGTTACACAACACCACAAATCCCTTTACAATGTTTTATATGGCATCTCATGTTTGCAAATTATTTATGTAATTTAATGATATCAAATGGATCATTTTTGTGGGATAGTGCTTCATGTTTACTATAACTTGACACATGACTGATAGTTTAAAACACAGTTTCATACCAGTATAAAATGTTTGAGATTTCAAACTGCAACCTAAGTACTAAAAAAAATTCTGTGCCTAAGTAAAAGTGAAAACTAATAAGGATGCAGCTCCTCTGACAAGTGATTAAGAAATTGTTAACTTCTTTACCTGCATGGAGACTTTCTCCATCCATCATTTTTACATGGACATGTAGAAATGAAACAAATTTAACAGGAACATTTTATTACCGTATTTTTAAAAATACTGTCTTCTGTGGACTGCTAAAATTCACAAGGCCAAGCCTTTACTCCGTACAGGAGAGCATTAGCCTCCCAAAAAGTAAAAGAAGAAAAAGCAAACCTACCTTTTTGATGGGTGAGTAACACTTGATTACTTGGTATGACAAAGCACTGGCAAATACCATACTTCACAAATGCCATACATATGCATTTTTATTTTAATTAATCTTTTATGGTCTAGATTTGATGACAGAGATTTGCTTACAACAGATTTCAAATTATGTATTTCAGATTGGCTTTTTCAAAAGGAAATACAAACCGGTCCCTCAAGACACGAACAGAAGAGACAGCTGGAGTTTTAAAAGTGGGAACAAAAATGACTAAGATGGCAAATAAACGTTTGATTTTAAAATGAAGAAATTAAAATTCAGGTTAATTCCCAGGAGAAACATCAGGAACAAGAAACCTAGCCCTTGAGCTTACTTGCTCTTAGAAAACATGCTTTATTTCCTTGAGTTGTATGGAGGATACACCTTACAGTACTGTTCTAATATGAAAATGGTAAACCAGTTTGTTCTGAAGTCTCCCAGTAATATTTGAAATGCCATATATATATATATACATATATATATATGGTTTCAAACAGGCAGAAGAACACTAAAGATAAAGAGAAGAAGAATTACTTACCAGAAGGAAGGATTTGTAGAGAGTTATAATTTTTGGCCAATCCTGGAAAGTAAGATCTCAAACATATTAGCATGAGTTATTCTAATTTTTTCAAAGTTTCAATAGTGTTTTGATCAGGCATTCAAGAAGAAATCCTCTCTCATCTTGCTCTGGCAGTTTACCAAGAGTAAATTAGCTCAAACCCACAGGACTGTAAGTAGAACACATGGACATAGAAAATGGCTCTCAGAAGCTCTGGGCTTCTGCAGTCACCTCGTCAGCTTTGGCTTCACAGGCACAGCCACATCACTGAAGGTACTCAGACACCCAGGCAAGCCAGACCCAGGACGGCCAAAGGTGGATTCAGAGCAGGGAATTGTGTGGGGTAACCTGGAGGTGCAGCTGTAGAAAAATTAAGGTATTGGAGATGATAATTTGTAGCCATCTTTAACATGGTACTTGCAAACATAATAGAATTATTTGTTTTGTCCTTCCCTCAGACAGTGCTGCCATGAGGCTTTGGACTTCTCCAATGAATTATTTCTATGTGGTGTTTTTTTTAAAGCAAGTATTTATTTTTATTTATTTGAAGATTTTTCTATAGGACTTATAATAGGATGTAGTGCTGGCATTCTTCCAGAACCTGGAAAAAAAAAAAAAAAGAAAAGACAGGCTTCAGCTAACAAAACAGAGAGACACACCCAAAAGACTCCAGCTGTAATGGGCCAAATTTTATCTTTAGACGTGCCACCCTTTACCTGAAAGTATTTAATAAGGAAGTCACTTGGAGAGGCAGCCTGGGTTCTTGGGAAGGTGTCAGATAAATACCATCCTAACAGGCACCCTCAGCAGCCACTCGGTGGAAAGGCAAACCACTGAACAGAAACATGGATCAAACCACTGCTCTGCTGCTCCAGGAAGTTACTTCAGCTAGCTAAGTTTGCACTGCCACCTAGCTTTGGTGAAACAGCACAAGCCAGGGGAAAAAAACCTTCCTTTGCTCCCCAGAACAGCTGGAGACTGTTCAACTTCTTCAAGAACTGAATTTATTGCACCAAAAGGACAGAGTATGGCTGTGAGGATGGATGTCTCTCTGAATTGCACCGAGAAAGGAATGTCTTCTGTGCAAATGCTTTGAAGCTGCATCATCCTTTGGGAATTAGCCTGAAACTCAAACCTACAGAGAGTGCCTTCAGTAAGCACTTCTGCTTACTAGAGTGCTTGGTGCCATAAAAGCCATGTTGCCCACAGATTCCAAACCAATTCTAGTATTTGGGACCATTTTGTAACTTCCTTTCACTTCATTTGATGCCAAAGATGTGGATCACCCCAAAGTGCTTTTTCCTCTAATATCTAAAATGCAAGGACAAATGAATGTGCATATATTTTTTTTAAAAGTCAAAATAAAGTATGTCAAGAATGAAACACTTTCTTGCAAGTCTATGAAACTGTACCAAAAAATGCTTACCTTCCACATGGCTTTAGTGAATTTTTGCACTTTACCAGAAAAACCTTTGAACAGGAATTAGTTTGACATTACAGCATACTGTGAAAAATATACCTCAAATATTGGAAGAAGCATTCATGTTCTTTTGAGTACAAACAATGCAAGGAAGTGAAACCAAAGTATTTTATTTATCTGAAATAGTTTACATAAGTCAGTACATGTGATAATGATGCCTTGGAAATTGTACACTTTCTATTCAGATTTGATTGTTAACATGTAAAATGTTGGCTGCCTCTTCTTAAGATACAAAGCAAAATTATGAAGCTTTTATAAACCAGGTTGACAAAAAATGAATGTACAATGTCTTGATGGTGGCAAGATTATAAAGTGTTACTTGATTGCATTTTATTAAAGAAAAACCCAAACAAGTTAAACATGTGAATGCTGTTTGTTCTGCAAGCTCAATTCTTTTGTTAAATTTCATTTAATAAATAACAGTTAATTCTACTAAATGTTGCTGAAATGCTTTTTTAGACAACATAAAGAAGGTTAATTTGATTTGCCTTAGCATGTTAGAAAGATTTGATGGGATAGAGTATGAATTTTAAGTGGAGACTGCTCCCTGTGACTTGGCCAACAGGTAACAGCTTGGGTTTAGCCATTCTCATCTGCAGTACTTAATCCTGTGTATTTACCACAGATAAGATTTTTTACAACTATTTTAAATCATAGCATCTATGGATCTCTTGTAAAGGCTTAAGCCCTTGATTTAGCAGAATCCTACAAGGACTGGATTTCACATTACACTCCACTGCTTCCTGAAGACAGCACCTAAACCAACTCGCTCTTGCCCTGACACAATGCAGCTTTCACACATTTGTGTGCTGCCTTCTGAATGACTCCCAGCTGAGTGACCAGGAAAACATTTGGTATCTGTGATCCTGCAGATGGAAAAAGATGGTCTGCTACTTATTACCTCAAAGGAAGCCAGTTCCCAGAAAGAACAGAGTCTTGATTTGCTGTCTTTTGAAATAATTGTATTCAATATTAAGTAAGTTACCAAAAAAGCAAAACTTATGTTTATGTCCGACAAGGAAATTATAAACATTTAAGTCAACTCTAAGTTATTTATCATAACATTAGTCTCAGCTACAGCAAAAACTATGCTGAATGACATTTCAGTTCTAAGATAGAGAAAATACTAATTTTATACAAAGAGCAGTTCTTAAAATACATTTTAACAAAGGAAAGCCATATAGGACATCAGTATATTCTTTTACATTATTTGACTAAAAACATTTTGGAAGCAAATATATTAAGGCAATATTAAAAATTGTAACTAGGAATAGAAGTACTTGATTAAAAAAATAAATGCATATATTTCTATTTTGCCACCATTCAGTTAGAGCTGGTGAATAGAGGGAGGTATGGTTCTTCCCTGTGCTGAACTGAGTTACCTGACAACATGGATAGCAGCAGCAGACTTGGAAGTATCTCATTCTAAAAAAATCTAGACTAATGAGAAAAAACCTCTTCTATTCTGATGGACACTTCTTAAACCCCAAATCTGTAAGAGACCAATATAATAAATTTTCATTTTTTCTTGCTAAAGCCTAACAGCTTCAATATAATTAAACAGAACCTGATAAAATATATCATTTAATAAGAATTTAAACCCAGAAATAGAACCAACATCCCAATTAAGCTTCTACAGCTGACATCAGTACAAGTCCAGCAGCTGGGAAAGCTGTGCATAGGGGTGAGAACAGGATTCTTTATTTCAGAATGTTCAGTTTGTCCCTTCTATATGCAGGTGCACGTTGCTTGGGAACTCTCCAGGTCATCAGTGTTCACTCCATAGAGATCAATAAGTTGAGGATGGACCCTGTGAAGCAAGGAAGTCGAACTTTATCAATCAAATGTCATCAGCTCTTGCAATGGGTGTGCTGCTTTTTGAGGTTGGGGAGGAGAACAAGTATGTATGAGCTCTTATAAGGAAATAAATCAGGGCAAATTACATTTTGACAATTCTATAGGACCATCTTTAGAAGAATATATTATGGATCCTGCAACATGATCTGTCTTTTATTTTACATACCAGACTTACTCTGAGCTGTGTGCCTTCAACTAATCCTGAGTGCATTGCAGAAAAATGAGCCACTGCTCCCTTAATTCCACTGATAATCATCCCATTTCCTATGTATTTGTAGTCTCCTTAGATGCTGGATATGGAGACAATTCTCAAGCAGCATTAAGTTTTCCACAACTGAACTACATGTTTTTCTTAACCTTACACATGCTGCTTTCCAAGTAGGAATCTTTGTCCCAAAAGGAGCTCTTCATGGAGACACATTATATACATCTGTTCTGCTCCAAGAAACAGAGGGGTAAAGTAATAGGAAAGAGGAAACAAGAAGTAGAAAAGCAACAAGAAAGAAGAGAACTGGTGAAGCACCAGGATGGAAAGGCCACGTGAGTTATAACAAACCCTTCCAGAGATGAACACAGGCAGAAGTCCAAACAATGGTGGAAGTTCCATTGTAGGAGCATTTAGAACACCTAACTCTGGTGCCATCTGTGCTCTACAGAGATGTAACACAGCTTAATTTGCAGCACGGATCTGTTATGGGTATATGGTCCCTAAATGGCATATTTAACCTTACCGAACATGAACTTCTGATGCTTCCTTCATTAAGTCTCCATCTATATTCAAAGGGTAATTCCCTTCTGCAGAGGCAGCATTCAGACACATATTTTCCTTGGCACCAGGACCACTTTTAAGCCTTGGTTGTACTTTTACTTCTCGAACTGTGTAGGTCTCAACAAAGGGAAAATTGAACTAAACCAAACACAGACAGTAAATGAAGATTAAAGATACAGGTGGTAGCTTAGAACAAAATGGGTTACTTGAAATTAAAAAGCTGGCTTTTTTTTTGTCCTAAGTGGGAACATTAAACTCAAGCTTTAACCACATGAGCCATTATATATTCCAGCTAGCATTACAGATTAACATGATGTTTTCATCCTAAATAGCACCTCAGAAAAAATAGTGTTTCATTTGTATTCCCATATTAGACACAATCAACCTGCAGGTAAGGGGGTATATTTTGCACATACCAAATACTTTCAGAATATGTGAAAAACCAAGCAGATTGTTTCCTTTGCCCTGTTCATCATTACCAGTAACCTTGTCCTAAACCAGGCTGGTTAGAATTCTAGTAAATGGTTGTCTTAATCTTAAAGGAGGGCCCACATTCCTTGTCTGATTTGTAACTACAAAGGCAGAAAGCAAAGCAAGGCCTTCCTCCAAAAGCATAACTGAAAAGCTTAAACTATTTCCTCAATTCAGCCATTAGTGCTGTCACCTGGAATTGTCACCTGTCTCTCCCCCAAACTCCCTGAGTGTAGATGAATGCAAACCCAAACTTTGCTGTTAAAGTGATTTCACATCATTCCAGAACATTGGATGAGTACCAGTGTGCTTGGGCCATGCAGTGGGGCTGCAGACAGCAGTAAGATCTGTGTTTGAATGCTTCATTTTTAGCTTCTGAGACAGAATAATGACTGCAATTTTGAAATGCAGTTCTGCAAACACTCATCACTAGATGGAATGCATACCTGCTGAAAATCAGTGCTCACAGCCCACTGCTACCAGCACAGCATGCCATGACCTGCTGAAATTACCAACTTTACCAATTTCTGAGAGTTACACGATGCCTCTGCAGTTCTGCATTCTTGATCTCTGTACTACACAAAATTCAGACACAGCAAGCCTTTCCTCATTGTGGTGAAAGGGCTTTACACCCATAAAACTATGGTACAACACAAACACAATTTAAACCACAACAGATGGACTGAAATAGGCTAATCTGTATTAGTCTAGTGATTTAAAAAAAGAAAAAAAAATCAGATAAAAAGGGGCTAATGTATTCTGACAGGAAGCTAAGTCTCCTTATGAGGATGCTAACATTAACTCTTGCAGCTTGTCTACTTTCACGATTAACTGTTCTTTTTATAATCTAGAAAGAAATTACCAGTACCTGATTTTTTGCACTGGTGTATCTTTTCAGGTGCTTTATAAACTCTGCTCGAGAAGTATTCTGTACAACAATAAGAGACATGCTTCCATTATTCAACCTGAAAAGCAGACCAAAAAGCTAATTTATCAATTTGGAAGTATACCAGGCTCTTCAATAGCCTAGATTAGAAAGAAAATTTTTTAAAAGCCTACATGAGTAAATTAATAGAATAGTCTCAATGGTTTTTTGAATCCTTCTGCTGACCCACACCCCACAGATCAATATAAATTATGCACTGAAGTTATTTAGCATCAGTATATTTATAATATACTTTGTAATAATAACTTGTAGTCCTTTATCAACATCCATAATTTCTTGAACACAATACATACAATTTAAGAATACCTTGCTTTTCTACTTAACAGATGGCTTTTAAACCTTGGGGATCACAAACTTCTCTTTTTACTCTTCTCTCCAGCAAAATATAACAGTTACCATAAGTGCTGTGAGGTAGAGCTGTACCCAGAAAACACTGCCATGGTGCATGGAAGTCCCCCAGCACAGACTCCAGTGCAGATGGGTTCCACCCCCCTCCATAACACCCATGCTTCCCTAACAAAGGCTGCCATCTTCAACTCACACCCTCTTAGCCGTTCCTAGTACAGTTCTATTTATACATTTCACAAAACACATAGAAGTTAAGGACTAAGAATTCTGTACGAGGTGAAATAGTCATGTACTAGGGATTAAACAAGAAGAGCCCCCACAGTGCAGATGCTCAGTGGCTGTCAGTATTTTAGCATCTTTGAGAACAGGGGTGAGCCAGTGAGCCAGTGTCAATTCCCACATTCCTTATTGGAATGTACCTGGACACAGAAGCTAACAACCACAGTATCCATGCAACCATGCCTAAGTCCCATTTGAGTTATAGAGATAAATCAGTGTTCAAGGAGAGTATCTGTTGAGCATGGTAATCCCTGCTGAGACTGCCTTCTGGAGAGAGATGGTCTGTCTCCTATCTTCTGCATATATATGCCTTCATATATTTATCTATTTATTTATTCAGCATGTATGTTTGGAAAATAACTTAAGAGTGTTCAAAAAATTACTTCCAGCCTACCAGCACTGGTGGTGATAGTTCAGACAGCTAATGAACAGCTGCATCAGGAATGTTCTCAGACTATGATAACAGCACTACCTGGGAGGGTAATTGTTACATAAACATTAAGCAAGTCACCTGGCACAGCAGTACTTTGCTGATTCAGGAAAGAGTGATGATGACATTTAAGAAGTCACCTCCTTATCATATTTGTTTCAATAAAAGGGCACAGCAGACTACTGGGCATTCAGCACTCGGGCCTTTCATCTTCAGAAATGACTATGAATTCTCATTAATTCTCTAGAAAGCCCCATCTGCAGTGAAGCACAACGCCTGTGCTGTGAAAAACACATCCCACAGGGCTCACATAGCACAGACAGTTAAATGGATCTGGACATGTTTCTGCAAATTTAGACCAGTGTAACTCGTGTTACAGGCAGCAGCCAAAGCTTGCATCCCACTTCAAATGTCTTCACATGGCAGAAACCTCTTGGGGAAAAAGAAGGGAGAGAAGAAACCTAGATAAGTTCTTTCCATAGTGCATCTTGAGTCTCTAACAACCAGTGCAACATTTTTGTTTCCCATATCAAAAAGACTTAAGTCAATATGCTGTTCACTATGACAAAGGAAGCTCCTGTTTGAGGAGCCTACCCTTCCTACTCTACTAGCTGACCACGCTTAGAGATTACTTCTAAAAAGAGATGAAAGTACAAACGGTGTTCTCATAGGAAAAAACCAGGGAGATCCACTGAGCAGCTACACTGGGAGAGAAACTGGCTCATTCAAACCTGGAATAATTACATGGAGTTGTCACAAAATTCCCTGTCACTGAGAAATGGGGCAGAACCGATGGAAAGAGAAAGCAAAGCTAAAATTCTCATCAGAATTTTCCAATTGACTGGAACATAAAAACACTAAATGCAGAACGAAGTTCCTAAGACAGAACAGCATCAGAGCACTGTCTTGAGGAGTATGAGACTAGCAGGACCCTGGCAGCGAAGAAAACTTCTCATTAAGAGTTTTATCATAAATAATTTGGTTCCACATTGTTTCCAAGAAGGCAAATTTTACTAGATAAGCCAGTAATTTTGAAGAAAAATACCTTATCAATTCTTCTCTAATTTCACCTAGTGAGAATCTAATGAAGTAGAAGAGACTCATTCCATAAACTTTCCTGAGTGTTGGGGTTTTTTTGGTTCACATTCATGCACACACACGAGCCTCTGCATACTTTTGTGAGGGAGCATTTTGTACTTTGCATACAACTACAAAGTCTGTACTTGCTAGTCTTCTTAATTGCCAACTGGATGCAACAGGTACAAATATTTATCACCTAAGAACTGCTTTGGTCACCACAATGCAGGCTCTCAACAAGGAGCTAAAGGCAAAATGAGTCAGTCAACAACGAGGTTACACACTCCTTTGTTCCTCCAAACCCTGCACATAGTCTCAAGTTCAGAGAGAAATAAAACAGAAAAAAAAAAAAAAAGAAACAGACAAGTGTGAATTTTAGTCCTAATAGCATACGAAATAACATTTCATTTTTGCTGGCTGTAAAGCAGAAGACAAGGGGCACTTTTTTATTTGAAAAAATAAAATAAAATCTAAGGGTGAAGTTTTCCCATAAAGCCAAATCCTATGACAGATGACTGCTCGATGACTACTACTTAAGTCAGTCTTGCCAACTAATTTAATCACAGCAATTATCCACTCATAATTCTAGTTAGACTGCTTGACCTTATTTGCCTGATCCAAAAACTGATTACAATTCCTGGGATTATCGAGTCTGCTGCAGTCTATGCTCCCTCCCCCAGTCCAGAGGGACTAGACTACCTAAACATAGGCCCATATTCTCGGAAAAGCCAAGGTCTTAAGGTAAGATGTCAGAATTTATAGACATGACTAATTCTCTAAACCCATACTGACCTCGTATTAGGTGCCAAGCCTCTTGGTGCCATTGAACACAGACAAGGGATTGCCATAATGCTCACATTCAGGAAGTGACCCTGAATTTTCTGCCATTGATCCTTGCTACCTAAATATAACAGAGTAATTCTATATTACTCCAGTTAATCAGACATGGTTTACTTTTAAAAAATCCTAAAAGCAGAAACTCACCTTTTTTCGTTCTCTCTTTCTTCTTTCTAAAAGGGTAGGAACATGTAGGTAAAAAATATTAAAGTCATTTTTTGCACTTGTAAGCAACACATACTTTAGAAAAAATGGAACATATTAGTGGAACTGAACAAATCAATAATACTGCGTGGAAGACTGCCTTGTAACAAAATCCTCTATAATAATCTACAGAAAACACTCTACAATGTGTACAAGATTGCAGTTGCCAAAGTAAGTATTTTTTAAAGATTGTATGACCTGTTGATTAAATCTGAACAAAGTAAAGGATCTGTACATTTTTATTCTTCAAAGACACATTTTTGTAGCTTTGGAATTGCTTGACTCAGTTTTACTTACCTGTCATTCTCATGAGCATCTTCCTGGGGAATTTGTAGAGGGAGAAATGATAGCTCACATTCCTCTGGCCTAGAAAAGTATTGACATTTACTACGATGTAAATCAACATTCTGACTGCTAGACAGAATTTTGAAGAAGTTAAGATGCTTTTAAGGAGATTCTGAATGTACAGAATTTATCTCCTCTTTAACCTGTAAGAGGGATATACATCACATCTGAGTTAAATCTGTCTGCAATTAAGATAAACTACTGCTGTCTATATTTTTACCGCATTAATTATTGCACTTTCCTCAAGAAAAGGAGAAATATTAGAAAAACATGGCATCTCTTGGCATACTTGAGTTCTGCCAGTGTTTTGATGAAAGCAAAATCCTTCCTCTGACTGGAGGGCATCCAGCGGTGTTTCTCGGCCAAAGCCAAAGTCCTCGCCCCAAACCCAAACATGGCCGAGAACCCGAAACGCAGCAGCTTGCTTGGAGTGCTGAAAGTACACACATCTACTGCTTGAATGTGTCCTAAAATTCCACAGATAGGGACAAGAAAATAAAAATAACATCTATATTTCAAACGGCACACAACTTACATTTCTTTTTCATCTACTTTAGCTGGGGGGGAAAAACCCCTCCAGACTCAACACCAAAATCAATCTAGATAAAATTAGTACTCTATCAAAGTAGTCATTTCAGATGCTTGAAAATGTTAAAGTTATGGTAAAACATTCAGCTACTTCATAAAGCTGCAAAGGGTCTGACTCTTAATTCAGTGCACATTTTCAACAACTAGTATGAAAGAAGTACTAGTATCACTAGTATTTGCATAAATCTCTGCAACCATTTCACCAAATATATGCAATGACTGAACATTGTACTGGAGGACATAAGGGAACTCTTAAATATAGGTTTTAAATATATTCATGTTTACAGTTATAAAATATAAACATATAATTCTGTTCAAGATAGGATAAATACATTTTTCCTGTAACAGACCCCGGGCATTTTCCATTAGATTCAATGTCTGATTTTTTAAAGAAAGACAGGTTTAGATTTTGCCTAAGAAATAAAGCAAAGGCTCTTCCACTGCAAGAGCAAGAAAAGATATATTCAGGATGGACCTTCCTCATTTTGCTCCCTTTCTTTCAATTTAAAAGAAGTCCTAAAGAATGACTGCTTTGAGAGTAATATTAACATTGCCTAAGTATTTGCTATTTCGTAAGACCCAAAAATAAGGTTCTCACTAGCAACCTACTTTTTCCTTTTAGCATAATTACATTTTCACATTCAAAAGCCATTTATTGTGCAGACCCAGTGACAAGTGATACAGTTTTTCTTACAAATAAAGCTTTCTAATAGAATCTGTTAGTATTTAAAAGAAATGCACCTGGAGCTAAAACCAGGATAGAATCATTTGGGTTTAAAAGTTTTACAATATAGGTTATAGTGACACAGCAATTTACACAGCCATGCCTTTACTGAGCAACTGGTTATGACAAACTTCTACATGCTGCTTTATTATTTAAAATCTGGTAATGAATGTAAAAATACTTACCCATTACAATGTGCAATGCTGCAGTCACTGCATGATTAATACCATAGAGTGTATGGGCCAAAATATTTGTAGTACCTGTAAAAGTGAACACAAGCTGCTGTAAACATGAGAGATACACAATAACAAGAACACATATATAAAGTATTTTTAATTATTGCATTTTCAAAAAATAAAGCCTCTCCGTAAATTGTCTTGTTAACAGCAGAAATGCTGAATAGTATTAAATTACAACCTTTAAAAACTTCCAGAGGTCTATAAAATCTTCTCTGCAAATTCATCCATAAGTGCCATAAAAAAAAAAGTGGGAGGAGAAAACAAGCTTTTCACAAAATTGCCTGTTTTGGTTTTTTTAAACCATGTCCTTAATAATTACCTCTGATATACCCAAGTGCTGTACTAAGGAACTAGAGGGCAGATTATGTAATAGATTGTATAAGGGGAATATGTTTAAATTGATAAAATAATACCCAGTCAGTGTAAAACTGTAAATTTTCCAAGCCAAATGATACTAGATCTAGTCAAAGATAGCTGCTGTGCTTCTTACAGGCTACATTTTAGATTCTTAGAAGGAATAGTGAATAAAATTAATTACTGCACATCAGCTTCACAAATAAGAACTCATCAGTGACTGAGAAAGAGAGAAGGCAGAATGTGACACCTGACAAACGGGTGACTCGCATTCAGTGCACCAAAACTGATCCCTCTCACTCGTATTTGTCACTGCCTGGACACTGGCAGCCAGTCCTTCTAGGAGCCACCAGAGAGGAGAGAAGAGCAGATTTTGGAACAAGGGAGTGAGTAAATCAGGTGGCAAATAGAAGAAAAAGTCAAAACTCAGCGATGTCAGCACAGAGTTGAAAAAGAGAGTGGAAAACCAGCTGTCAGTTTGTAAAAGGAAGAAGCAGAGTTCTGAAGGCCCATGACTGGTGGTGATTGATATGTCAAGGTATTTTACCTGGGTAAGAAACATGGAAACATATGTAAATTTTGCCCTTCTGCTTTAATGCCCAGGACATAAAATACTGTGCATCAGCTAATTTTTAAAAATCAATTAATTTTTTTAAATCATGAAGAAGTTGTGTCTTTCCTAAAAGGCATGGTTTTAAAAAAAATTCAAATTGATTTTCCTCATTTCTGGCATTACTTAGCCAAGCAGCAGAGCCAAAGAATTCACTGCTGGAAAATTAAGAACTGGGGCCTGCCACCAAGCAGGCTTCTTCACATCACTGATTAAGGGATGAATAATTCAATAAAAGTTTAATTAAAAGAACAAAAATTTTGAAAGAACAGTTTAGAACCTAACATTCCCATATAAAAATGAGATCACATACACTTTCAAATTATTTTCTTGTTTAATTATTTAATGTGCTATAGCAGCAATAGACAATTCTGGATGTCAAATTTGGCCTAAGTTTTATGGAAGAATTACTTGTCTTTCTAAAGTAGGGGAAAGAAGAGAGGAAAGGGAAAGACTATCACATTTCAAACAACAGGCACTCAATATTTAAATAAGCACTTTTAAAACATCATGTACCAGATTGAAAAATCTTGTTTATTCCCAAATTCTGCTATCTTTGATGTCATGCAGGTGGTAGAAAAAAAATAGTGAATTTGCAAAGACTGATGTACATAATTAAAAAGCTCTAAAGACATCATCTCATTCAGGTATATATCTTTAATTGTTTTCAATGATTCCTCCAAATAAAAAAAATGAAGTATAACTGGGAATCTCACAGACCACTTGTTAAGTCCTTAGAGCACCTTAGCTTGTTAAGGACCACTTGTTAAGTCCTTAGCTTCTGAAAATAATTCAGCACTTCATGGAAAGCTGCCATACATCAGAGAGAGAAGCTCTGAGTTCTTCCTATATGAAAGAATATCTTTTAAGGTAACAGATACCCAAAAATGACAAAACCCCTACATTTGACCTAAAAAGCAGTTCTTCACTGAATACTACAAGTATATGCCCAACACTATTCGATGTTTGAATGACTTCAAGGATTTACTTTTCAGATCCAACTAGTTCTGCTTTGCCAGTGAAGGTAGCTAAAGATGAAACTCAAAAATACTCAAATGTTTCCCCCAATTAGAATTATACAGCTCTTATCAACTGTTATGGGTATCTCTCCAAAACAAAGGAAATCACACACGCAAGCAGCAGATGGTTACAAGTCAGGTAAATCATGCTCACTTCCTGTGTGTGGAAACAGGGAAGTTGTTATTCTGAAAAAAAATATTTCACTTCTCACTAGAGATCAAGCTAATAAAAGAGCACAAGGATGGAATATAGTTTGGAAGATCTAGCTTGGTATGAGTTCAAGCTGAAATCTTCATTTAAGAGTAATTTATCAATGCAGATAGCAGCAAGATACCAAACAATCACAGCTGAAGTCGGTACCAATCTTCAAACTGACTTTAATGAGACTTAAATCTCATTCCTACTAAACAGGATAGGCACAAGTAATTGCATGCTTCTCTTAAATCTTTGGAGCTCATTAACATTTGCAGAAGTAAACAAGGCAAAATCCCACCCTTTCATGACTCCAAGGAAGATAAAACAAGTTTTCTGTTCAAAAACAAAAGTACCACATCCACCCTTCCATAAGTTGAAGAACTAGACTGAGCAGTTTCGTGGGAGCAAGCACCACCACATTCCCTAAAAACCCCACTTAGTCCATGCCTACCAGCATTTTTGATCCCAATAATGTCTGAATAATGTGCCACATTAACTAAGTCCTGTACAAACAGGATGCCAGACAAAATAACCCAAATCAAAGCAAACAAGCAAACCCAAAACACACAGCCCATAAACAAAGCAAAAACTATAAAAGTAATACAAAAATAATAATACAAGCTTTCCTGATTTAAATGGTGATTCAATAATAATGGTTTTAATCTCATTATTCATAGTCCCAAGTGATCTGTTTTCCCCTATGCAAGCTCAAGATATTATTTACCAGTAACAATGGTTTCCCTGCACACTATCATGTTACTTGCAGGACTAAAAACCTTTGATGTCCATGACTTGCACCTCTCACACATTAGTAAGTCACATTTTTAGTTCTCACTCCAGCTACTCAATTTAATGTGAAAAGGTTTCATCCATGCAATTCCAGCATCTCTATCATCAGCATATTTTTTTACAGAAACAAAGATTTTATTACTCCAACAATGTGGTTCTGTTCAAAATATCAACCTATTTTCCTGACATTACAACTTCCTACCACTTCCTTCCCACCAAAAAAGCAAAAACATCTCAGTAAGAACAGAGGATCTGCAGGTCATGTAAAGCATGACTGATGAAGGTACCACACAGAAATTGTAGAGAAAAAAATTGTCCTTGGAAGTGCAAGCACTTCTGCAGTACAATTAACTTAATTAACCAGACAACATGAATATTCATAAGGCTGTTAATGTCTCCCCCATCCAAACAGATAAATGTGATGTAATGACTTCCTAGTCAAGCATAGCTAAAATTCTGATGAAAACTGCACCAACATTTTGGTTCTTTGCCTGAAATATCACAGAAATTAACAGTCCCTCAGTAATATTTTTTTTTCTGAATTAATAGGGAATAATGAATTTATTTAAACTAACCACTTTGGACCAAAAGGTTCACAGGCATCAGATTTAGATTGTCTCTTGTTCTGTAACAACTGGATAGCTTTTTTAATGTCCTTCCAGTTCCCCCTCCCCTTTCCCTGTTTTCCCCTCCGTACAGTTTCTTAGCAGTAGTTCCCATAGCAACAAACACTCTTGCTAATGGCCAGCAGGCTTCCCCACATCTCATCCATTTGATTTGGACCACAATAAGGCAGCTCAGTAGAGTATTTCAGTAAAAACATACTCCCCTCTGGACCTCCCTCTTCAGGAGGCAAATTGTTTCAAGAGCATCTCTTTTCCATCAAGATGATTGAAAGTTCAAAATGCTGTCTTAACTACTGCTGGCTAAAACCAGATTTTAAGCCACCCACATAATACTACCCTGTAATACAGTTGCTGTTTCTACATGGCTGGAAAATCCTAATAATTTTGTATAATGGATTTCTGGTGGGGAAAAAAAAACTTTAACTGACTAGAGTTGCATCCTCATGAGAACAAGTATCATACATACCTGTTTCCTAACTGACTAGCTCATGGAATATCAGCAATATGGAAATCAAATAAACAAGATTATTCTTAAGAACCTATTAGAAGTTTCTCACAATATAATTTTATGAACTGTTCTGATCCTCTTTTACAAAATCTATGCCATTCTGTGTAAGAAACCCTACAGAATTCTTTTGGGTTTACAAGTCCTTTCTGATCATGACATATTTGACTTTAACTGAAGAGAGTAAGCACGAATTATGAGGCACAGTGACCTACACACAACATGGAGTCAGCTGCTGGAGAGATTCCATCTCAGCACCATCAAGAGTAACCATTCAAATGGGTAACTGAGCTCGTAAGTGATGGCCCAGCTTCTGTACTCAAATTCATTACCACCATGTCTTTCAGACTGCTCTCTTTTAGCAAAGGTTTTTTAACCTGAGAAAAAGCTACTGTAATCTTGCTCTTTTACAAGCAACTAATGCTCCTTCTACATGTGCAAATCAAGTCAAAGCATTTAAAAATCTGCTTGCTCAGTTCAAAGCGACTTGCTCCTTTTTTTTGGTAGAAAACTAAAAACAGTGATTTGCTGCCTTACTGACTATAGGAATTTTTTCCTTACTAGTTAAAAACATCTGAGAAACTATGTCAAGTAGTCTTAGCAAACATCCACACCAGAGAGTAGTGTGCATGCAAAAAATACCTCTCTTATTTTCAAGAGAAGTGATTCATATACCAGTCCAGAATCAACTCTGACTACTGATTTGTGCTGGTTTTGGCTAGGGTAGTCAATTTTCTTCCCAGTGGCTGGTATGGGGCTTGGTTTAGATTTGTGCTGAACACATGGCTGATAACACAGAGATGTTTTTGTTATTGCTGAGCAGAGCTTACACAGAGCCAAGGCCTTTTCTGCCTTTTATACAGCCATGCTGGTGAGGAAATCAGGGGTGCATGGGGGGGTGGGAGGAGACAGCCAGGACAGGAGACCCCAGCTGACCAAAGGGATATGGACCATGCTCAGTACATGAAGTGAGGGAAAAAGGAGGAAAGGGGGGACATTTGGAGTGGTGGTGTTTCTCTTCCCAAGCCACTGTTACATGTGATGGGGTCCTGCTCTCCTGGAGATGGCTGAACACCTGTCTGCCCACAGGAAGGAGGGAAGGAATTCCTTGTTTTGCACTGCTGGTGCATGCAGATTTTGCCTTTCCTATTAAACTGTCTTTATCTCAACCCAAGAGTTTTCCAGCATTTACCCTTCTGGTTCTCTTCCCAGTGCCACTGGTGGCAGTGAGCGAATGGCTGCATGGGCTGGGCTAGGGTTAAACAACAACAGTTCTTGCTAAAGCCTTCCTTGATGGGCAAAGTTACACTCCAAGGAGGGCAAATTAAAAAAAATGTGAGGAGAAACCTAAAAAACACAAACAAAACCACACCACAAGATACAAGTTAATAAAAGAGCAAGATGACTTCTCAAGACCAATAGATTTTCATGTCTGTAAAACTGAAGAAGAGAGAAAGCAGTTTCGTGTGCACAATTTTTTTTTTAATATGATGCCCTCAATGTGTTTCTGGGTTACCATTTTAAAACAGACTCTAAGCATGAATCCAACTGAGAATTCTTGGAGATGCAAGAAAGGAAAACCTAGAAAACAAAGGCTTCATTTGGTATAATTTCTGTCAGGAAATAAGGGTGAAACTTGATCTTGTATGGATCAGCAGAAAATTATTTCAATTTTTTTCTTTCTCAGCTTCTTCCTTCAGGCAAAGAGCTCATTTGTGCCATTAGTATAAATTATCATTACAATTTAAAATCAAGTCATTTGTAATCAATATAAATCACTAATTTAGGACATTTATTCAATAGCTCCCATACATGACTGAAGCTTTAGCATCAAGAACTGCCTTTAGTAACCAAAACTGTAAAACATGCCAGAGACTTAAAAGAGATGACTGACAAAATGTGACAGTACCTTTCATTCTCACCTGCTGGTATGACTCCAAGAGGAACCGGTGCTCTGACAGGCTTTGATACATTGTCTGTGTCTTTCCCAGCATCTATCTGGGCTCTAAGTAGTAGCCCATGAGCAACTTCACTGACAGATCCATCTCCACCAACACAAACTACCCTATTAAAAAACAAAAATGCCAAACAGTTCAAAAAAAACTTCTCCAGTTCCAATAGCTGAACAAACAAGGGGAGGGCAGCTACCCCATACCACATACATAAAGATATTTCAAAAAGCTAAAAAACATTCTTTCTTTAACAAGCTTGAGCTTCACTGTCAGATCAGTGAATGTTACCTGAATTCTCCTTAAAGCATTCTTACTTCTGCTTTCTGTCTGAGCAGGAGTAAATATATTTAACAACTTACAAAGTTTTTCTTATCTTACCACACATAATGCACATAACCTGATCAGATGGAAGAACCAAACACGTGTTTAAGTGCCTCAGTGGAAAAGCTCTTTACATCTTTCAATGCTGACCCATACAAATATTCCAATGCCTTTTAATTGCCCTTATAATAGCAACTCACCAAATATTACAATAAAATAAAAAAACACTTGAAAACAGCTCTTTTCACACACTATGCAGGCAGTTGAGGGATTTAGCAAGGTATAAAATCCTAGTGCCAGCAATCCTTTGCACAAAGGTACTTAATCACTGCTTCTGGAGCACGTAATTAAACTCCCACCTGCTGTGGCTACAGAGAGGAATGCAATTGTTTGTAAAAGCTCTGCTACAGCAAACCTTTTTTTTCCCTTGTTTTTGTTTATTTAAGTACATATTACAGTGATTCTCCAAATTAGTAAACATATTCTAATCATAGGAATACTAATAATACATTCCAAGCATTTATGACAAAAGTGTCAGAGTTACTTTAGAAGGACTTCAGTTAAATTATATTCTTTTCATATATCTGTATGAATGCAGTTATGAAACTATGTCAAATCATTCAACCAGGTAAAACTCGTCAGATCTTTATAAGCAAAAACTCATTATGTTATTAATGTTATTAATGCTATTAAATGTTTAAATTAAATTAACTCATCTCCTTCAACATTTTTCTTCAGTTCCTATTATTGTTTCCAAGCTGGTTTTTAATCTCTAATTTTTAGGAATGTTTCCTCTATCTAGCTAAACATTGCAACATTAAATAAAAAATATAATTTTGAATAATAGAATATAAAAGTTTGAAGAACATTTTCCTTCAGCTCGCAATCAGGAGTCATCACCTTTCTTTTGACTCATTTTTATTTATTCCCAGGCTTAAAATTTTCTGTCACAGTAGCAAAACCAGCTAATCTTTGAAATCTGATAAATTGTATACCCAGAAGGACTTGGGTGGATTGTCTTCTTGCTATTAAAACTTTTCAAAAATATTTTCCTCTGATTTTGCAGTGATTTGTAAATGAAGGGTCCAAGGAGTAACATGAAAATGATGCTATTTTTGATTTTTATTATTTTAGCATTAATCTTCAAGAGTTGCCTTTTTGGCTGGAAATAGAGATTCCATCAGGCACCTGGGATTTCAATGCTTATCAGTGAGAACCTGCTATGCATAAGGAATAGAAAGTCTTGAGCGAACATATTTAACTTAGACCCTGAAGAAGGCTTCTGAGAGAAATAAACATCTATTTAACCATCAGATGCAACTTCCTTAATCACCTATGTACTAAGGTCTGACAAACCTGAGATACTCTAAATATTCTTAATCCTTTCAGCTCCTGACTAGAGAAGAAATATAAGCAAGATATATGCATGGAAACTGTCTATTTCTGTCCCTGTACAAACAGGAAAATCCAGCTGAGATAGCAGCATCACAAATGAAGTCTCTCCATTTGTCACCAAAGCTCAACCAAAAGTCAGGGGGAAAAAAGCCAAATTAATGAACTTTCTCAACTTTCAGTGTCCCTTCAAAAAATGTGGATAGCAAAACAGGTAGAGTGTATAAGACATCTGCCTATGGTCTTCCAAAAATAGAATGGTAACTGCGGAAATGAGAGAAAAGCAATTATATATACAAACAAACAGCTCTGACAAAGAATTATCACATAGGAGTGTTGCTTTCACTGTGATATAAACTTGCAGTTTACTACTGCACATCACAAGCTTCAGTTTACTTTCTATGCTGTTAACATGGAAGGAACCATAACACTCCTAGAGAGAAAATCAAGCCCAGAAATTGCATGTTGCTATACTGTTAACATACTGCAATGAATAAAAAAAAAAAAAAAATTTGTTTTGTATTTTTAAACTTTCCA
>VZTR01016452.1:312752-355252 GCA_013400775.1 Chaetops frenatus | reverse complement strand
TGACATTTCCATGTCCCTAAAATCAAAGCGCATAGCAAAAAAGGTAGAGTGTATAAGACACATGCCTGTGGTCTTTCAAAAGGGTCCCATTCTTCCAGCTTCTTCTGCTCCTGATTGCCCCTAGAGAAGCCTTACAGGGGAAGTTCTCAGTGACTCACCCAGAGAGCAAAGATGAAACAATTCAAATGTGACTCAGTGTAGAAGAGATTTGTGAAAGAAGATACATTCCAGGCTTTTTCTTCTTTATTTTCATATTCTTACAAATACAGAGACTGAACCTTTCATGAAGCATATATCAGAAAGCTTTTTTATTTACCATTATTATTATTTTACTGTTATTTATGAATCCAAGATACATTACTATTGTTCATAATTAATAAATACCAAAGCATTTCACGAGAACTAACTTTCCCAGGTTTCATATTTATGAGAAACAGAGTAACTCATGAAATACCCACTAGCATAATTTTGATTGGAATACAAATAAAAAACAACATGATGAGGATCACTAACATTCCCAGTCCCTAACCAACTTACCCATCAAATGCCTGCAGTTCACATTCTTTAAGTACTGAGAAAGCATGTCCTTCATATTCAGTTACTGCAGAAAACATCAAGATTAGATCATTTTAAAGGGTTTTAAGTTATTTTTGCCCATCCAACATAAGGAACACAGAGTAATTAAACTCAGTTTATTTTTTTAAATCATTAATGCATTAAAAGTATGAGAAGTTATATTTTACAGTTATGCTAGCTAAATGGCCAAACATTAAAATTCAGGCTGCTATCAGAAACAGGGCTATTTCATGCATTTAAATTCAGATAATTTAAGAAGATGTTTGTTGCACCAAAATGCAAGTTTTAGCACTGACACAGTTGGTAAACTTCAGGAAAATAAGCATATCCTCAGTTAAGATTGAATTACTTCAGGATCAATCAAATTTAATTGCCTTTGTCTTAGGATATGCAAATTGCTAAATCAAAACTAAGAGGAGTTAGACACAGAAGTATGAAATGAAGCCAAATACCGGTGACAACAGAATATAACACACAGAGGAAGGTGGCACAAGTATTCACCAGAGTTCATAGCCTCTGGAGGAAATGAATCTGTCACTCCACATTGATGTCTCTGTGTTTGCTGATACCCTATACAGTACTGTAAATGCCAGTGAAGACAGGATAAACTGGCATACTACAGATGGCACGAAGCATCATAACTACATTTAGCATTTTCTAGGGCAGCTTTGCCAGAAGAGACAGCCCAGCTGCAGCCACCCATCAAAGATTTCTGCTGACTGACATGACACTTGCAGATGGATTTTTTGTGTAAGAATGTGCATCATTATATGCAAAATTACATTAATCTTTCATGCTTGTCTGTCCCTGGTGCTCACATAGTTCAAGGCTTTTCTCCAGTGTTCCTAAACACTGCTAAAATTATTAGTCTTGGTGTCTAAAACAATCATTCCATAGCTGTACCTGTTCCAACAGTATTTCTACAGACTATTCAAAGGCTGCTTACAAGAACTGAATACACCTCTATCTCTTCCTATATGCACACAGACACACATAAGTAGCGTGTAGATATAGTGATTGTACATATATTTTCTCCTAAAAAATAAGGAAAACAAAATTAAAATAAAATTTATACAATTTTTACATTTCACACTAAAAAAATGTATATATAACTTCAAAAATTGTATCTATAACTTCAAAATTCCCCAATCAGTACCAGGAAAGCTCTAGTGCTTGGTGTTTCAAAAATTCTTAATTAAAAAATAGAGTTGTTTTGATTATATGGAAGGCAGAGATTTATAATTTTGCTGCAGAAACTACCACTATAATAACTTCTGGGAATATTTTACAGAATTTACTTCCATGCAGAGCCTCTCTGGAATATTGAAGCACAATATTGAAACGACCATATTCAGCTTTGCATTACCAATGGGAACTATGCTTTTATCAATATCTGTAGGCTGGGTGAAAAGTGACCAATAAAAGTGTGCATCATGCAAAAATGCAGAAAGGTTCAAATATCTTACCAGTGCTTAGCTGTGAAAGAAACTCTTCCCATGAAAACATAGAGTTGGTTACCAGGTTACATGCCTTTTTAAATGAACACGATGACATTTAGAAAGTTATGAGTACAGTCTAATTAAAATGGAACAGTAAATAAGATTTATTTTGTAACAGAAAACATGCTCAGTGCTTTCCTAATGTAATGTAAGTTATGCTTACTGTTACAGAATTAATTCACTTAAAAAACAAGGACATGAAAATAAAGAGGGCTCATGTCTACAGAGTAATCACTGAAGGCAGTAAAAATGACTGATATTAGCCAGGTTAAGAGCAAATCCATCCTCTTTGCATATAAGAGCTTAAGTTTGGAAATTATGTAGAAGAACTGCTCAAGGCTTAAGACTAGGGAATTCCAAGAAATTTAAAATTTTATGACAGAGTGACAGAGGAGCTATTTTGACATATTGTGACAAAAAGGCAGTGAAAAAATGAGGTTTTCAGGAAAATCTTTGTGAGAACACATACAAAAACATGCAAGTAGAAAAAAAAAACTAGAAAAATACAACACAGACATAAAAAGACCTTGTCTAAAAAGTTTTCTGCAGGCTTGACAACCTCCAGAGGGGCACGTATAAATCATTCTGATAGCTGGGAGAAAAGCTAAGTGTTGTAATATTTGGCACTGTTCCAATTCAGGGGGAAAAACAAACAAACAAACAAATCTACTGAATGTACTATGATAATAGGAAGAAAGCTTCTTTCAGTGTTGAGAAGGACCCAGATCATATATTTGGCAAAAATACGATCACAAAAATATTATTTGATTTTCTTTTTGACCATTATAATGCATAATTTAGAAAAATTTTCTTTTTCAAGAATGTTTTGTTGTTAAGCATCAGAAAACAGCATTCCGAAGGAAGGACACCAAAGGTGCACCTCATTTGAACAGTCACACAGACTCCAAAAACATTTTAATTCCCTCTTCACATAGCAAACAAGGACTAAGGGCTTGGCCTCTACACATAGAAAAAGCAATATACAATTGGTTCAACACTTCAAAACAGGGGATGTTTTCATGTAACCCCTAAATTCTGGCACTCACAGACTAAAATCAATGGGACTATAACTGTTAATGGTAATCTTTTTTTCATCCAGCATCAGCACCAGTTATCTGCTGGTATTTACCATATGGTAAGTTTAAACCAAGGCTATTTGTCCAATTCTCAAACATTTTTTTCCTTTGTGATTTTGACCTAAAAATATAAGTTTGGGAAGGCTATTATTTTTGCCTAACTGTCCAGGTTGTAAGTCTGCATTAATGGAAGCAAAAGAGTCAAAACTAGGAAAAGAAGTGAGACAGGCTAGGATTCTGTCAGGGTTTCTTTTATGTATTTTTCTTTCATATTGTGTAAGATTTTGCAAAATACTAATGTATTTCCAAAACACTAGCTCCAATTACCACAATTTGTCAGTACTTGCAGGTATCTCAACAGTGGAGTGAGCTTTTGCAGAACTCCACAAGAACTCTTTTGTAAGAGTCACTTATCCTAGCAGCCATATCCCAGCTGCAGCACAAAAAATTGCCCAATTCTTAAAAGAGGCCAGATTTTAACTATTGTTTCATCTTAGCTCCAGTTAAAAGTACTGCTTCAGTTCAAATTTGCTAATTCACACTTTCTAGTGCACTAAGCACTTCAGAGATTTGCTTACTGCATATAACAAAAATAACCCCAATACACAACAAAATACAATCCGCTCCATAGGACCTTTGGTCCCTTTTACTGAAATTAATACAGTGTAGCACACAGAGTAATTTTTTTAAAGTGATTATAAAAAGTAAATGTTACTTCAGCACTCACTTATTAGCATATGTGTCTTTAGATTGCTGTATGTCCTTGGGTAGGAGAAAATATTTCCACTCCAAACTTCTAAATACGTAAGTTTATTCCAAGAGAAGCTACAAGGAAGAATATGATCTGGAAAGCCTGATCAGAGAGGAAGAAACAGCTACCAAAGTACAAGACTGGCTGAGGAGAGCTCTGTCTTTCAGCACTTCACTGTCAATTTTTGATGGTCTGAAGTGGTTTTAGTAACCTGCAAATTTTGTATTTTGTATGCACTAGAAGCCACTTCAAAGGTTCAAATTTGCTATAAAATTTTTGTGCTCAACTAATTTTAGTTTCACCTTCAATGAATTTTAAATATGTGTATGTGGAAAAGTCTAAATGTAAACTATCTTTAGTGCAAAAATTGTACTAAAGGCTTCACAATTTCAGTACCTAATATATCTTTCTATGCTACTAGTTATGTAAATACTGGCCAAGTTCCAAAACAGGAGGAACAGCAAGATGCACACTCCAACTTCACAAAATCCAAAACAATTATGGGAGGAAAAATCCCAGTTCAATTTACTTGAAATAGAGCAATTAATTTTATTAGAATATGGTACCAGTGGGCAGGACTTTTACTCAGCACCCATCACCACCCCCTTTTTTTTTTAATGCATAATTCTTAATTACTTAGTTCTCTACTAGCATTGAAAACTGTAATGTAGTTTTCTCATTTTGCCTGTAGGAGGAGTGTTAGGCAGCTAATAAGCACAATAGTATTTCAACATTGCCAAAATAACCTCAATTAAAGGACAGGCCATTAAAGATTTCTCTGGCTCAACTCAGAAGTTTCCTATTAAAATGTAAAAGACAAAGAATTAAAAAATAAACTTTAAACTGTTTTTATTCCACTAGTAAAGATGGTTTTGAAACCTCTACAAATTATATTCACAACTTATATTAAAACTTCTTTCAAAAATTGTGACCAAACAAGGCTAAGTTCATTTTCTAACACGACACCATTATTAGTCAGTTTACTATGATCTGTGCCTTCCAGGTGGAAAAATAGGTCTGTGAGAATTAAAACTTATATAAAGCTGCTGATATTCCCTCTCATTTAAGGGTAGTTAAGAAATTAACACTACAGAACTCTATTACAGACAATCTTCTTCACATTTCTTCTAAGATGTCTTTAATCTTCAATTGATTTTACTTTAAATTGTGGGCTAAATAGTTAAAAAACCACACAGATACAGGTAATAAAATTAGCAAGATAATTTTAATCTACCATTATTGCATTATTATATTCTCATGGCTAAATCAGATTTCCTCAGAATAATTTTTGGCCTGCAACCTGAACTAGTCCTCATTTCATATGAAGTTTAGGGAACAACTGCAAGATGAGACCTCTTATAATTTGTTTAAGCTGAGACTGATAATTTTTCAAGTCAATTACAACAGACATAAGAAAAAGACTAGATTACTAGTACTGACTGCAATAGGTAAAAATAATGAATCAATAACAGAATTACTAAAACAGTTTTTGACAAAATAAAAATATATTGCGTTCTATTAACTAGAATTTCAAATGCACTACTTGCAAAGGCAATAAGGATTAGCAGTAAATTCAAATTGTCTTGCATGCTTGAGTATTAGTTTCACAAAGGATTAAGCTATACTTTTGAGGCAACTTACCTGTGACATCAGTTTTTATGTTAGCAAGTTTAAAAAGAGGTGCAACTTTTTCATAATAAATGTGAGTGGCTTCTCTTTTGTGGCTGCTTGGATTAACAAACACTTTCAAGGATTTTGGTCTGTTTTGAAAGCCTAAAAAGAAAACACAAATCATTTAAGATTACACATAACCCGACTATTTTTACAACTTAAATGAATTTTTAATATCAGAACCACTACAATACTTAGACAGGAGAAGTAAATTATAGTCTACAAAAAAGACTGTATTTCTTCTTGCATGTCCACTACTTATCTTTAAATTACCGTACTGATTAATTTTGTGTGTACAGCTAATAAACAGTTGTAGGAACCAGAAAAAACTGCATATGTCATAGCCTAGTTAAAGCCTAATTCAAGAGCAGGGTGACTGTGAAGTTAAAGGTTTGGGCACCAAAAAAAAGAAACCCAAACATAAAAACATATCCTTGTTGGAATTTAATATGACACATTCCAAGCAGGCACATGAAAGTAACACCCAACAAAATTCACACCACAATCCAACACTTTTCTTTTCTGAGAGTGCAAATCAAACAGTCCAAAGGAAGTTTCCTCATCATAAAAAAGGTCCAAAAATAGAAAGAAACAGAAAATTTGGCAGTGTCACTTGGAAATCTGAGAATTATTGTTTATTTGGGTCTTTGGAGTAACAAACTCCAAGGAAACAACACTGAGAAATAGTGCTATGCAAAGCTGAACCTTGTCTTGCACACTGATCCCATGAAGTAATGTTATTATTTGAAATATGGCATTTTGTTGAAGAGTATATAATTGATACTAAATCAGTAACATTACTTTTCAAGTTCTCTTTTCTAGAATTCCCACAATTGCCATTGTTCAGTGAGACTGCTTCGCTACAAAAAGCAAGAAGTAGTGTGCAATACTGCCCTTATTTAGTATTTATTTAAAATACATGATTTGAACAATTCTAAATTTTGTTTTAGTATAAGGGTAGACTATTAGCCAAAAAAAGCTAGAATATCTGTCAAGTGTACTGCTTTCAACATTCAAGAACAAAATTAGTAATAGGCCACAACAACAAAGGGAGCCAAGAATGAAAGCACATTTTCCTACCCCAGGAAGAACATTACTTCAATTTTTACAGCCACATGCACCTTCAGAGTGTCAGCTGGGACTTACTGCAGCTCATTTCACTTACTCTACCTCAACAATTGAACAGGAACAATTACTCAAAGAAATTATAACTAAATACTATTACAGCATTAAAGAAGAAAGTATTCCTTAACATCAAAACATAATTATAAAAGTCACAGAAATTATTTTTTGTTTTATTTAAACATACCAAAGACTCTTGAAATGAAAACTAGCTCTTTATCCAGTTTGTGTCATAAAATTTAGAAGATTTCTTAAAGATACTGAGGGAAACTATTGGATCAGTTTGCTGCTATAACCTCAACAGCATACACCAAAAAAAGAAAAAAAACATAACCATATTTATGTCAAAATGTTACACTGAGTGCCAAGTCACTGCACAGCAAATTATTCCTGGAGAATCCTGCATGTCTTCAGTAACAAGCACCTGTGTTCAAAAGCATCTCTTTCAAAAAGGAGAAAAAAGAAAATGGGGAATTTGGGGAGGACTGCAGATGTATTGGAGGGAAGAGCTGCTGTTCATGAGGACCCTGATCAGCTCCAAGAAAGGCCTGAGAGAAGCCTGAAGATGTTCAATAAAGACAAACACAAAGTCCAGCACCTGAGCCAGCAAAACCCTCAGAGCCAAGCAGCAGCACCTCTCAGAGAGCACTGGCAGCTCCCGAGGGACGCGAGGGGACGGTGCCATTGCAGCCAGGAAGGGCAGGGGCTCACGGGCCTGCAGTAACCAGAGGACAGACAGCAGTAAAAAGGATATCACTACACCCATGTTCTCGGCATCTTTTGAGCTAAAAAACTGCCTTCACTTTGAGGCCTCCCAGCACAAGACAGATGAGTGCAGCAAGTCCAGCAGAGAGCTGTGACTACAACAAGGGGCTGGAGCAGGCCACAGGCAGGAGCCAGTGGCAGCCAGGCTGGACAGCCTCAAGGACAAAATCTACCTAAATGCTTTCCTTAAGCATCTCCTGTGGGAGTAACAGGCCAGCAAGCCAGGCTTCCTGCAGGTGCAAGGACAGAGAGGCAATGGACACATGCGGCACAAGGAATATTTCACAATTAAATAAAGAAAAACACCCTTCACAATGAGGGCAGTTAAGACACAGATGACATTGTCCATCCTTGGAGATTTTCAAAATTTATCTGGACATGGCTCTTAGCAACCTGATCTTTATTAGGAGCTCACCTGCCCTGAGCAGGAAGCTAGAACGGATTATCTACAGAGGTCCATTCCAACCTAAATTCTTCTTGATTCTCTGGAAACAGAAACAAGCACTTGCAGGTATGTAGTGCAGCAGAATTTCTTATTACAGGAATTACACCACAAACAAGGAAGTCTACAAAAGCTCCCAAAGACTATTAACACTTACAAACAATCATCATGAAGACATTACTATTATGTCTTAATTGAAATCTCCTAGCTGGTATTGGTACTGTTGCAGTCTTTTAAAAGTTATTAAAATACTAAGAACAAAAAAATTATTCCTGTGACTTTATCATTCACCTAAATATGAGTAGAAGTTAAATGGAAAGCTGTAAGAATAAGGACTCCTGCTTCAAAAGAGAGAAGATTTAATCGAATTCATAAATGTGCTGTCATGTTTCTTATCTTATTTACAAGAACCTGTAATCAGCTGGTCCTCCTAATACTCAACGTCCCACCAACACTCAGAGCTAAAAAAACTGTAAAAACTGACTTCAGAGTCATGCCTATCTAAGTATACCTTTAAACTTAAAAAAAACAAACAAAGAACACACACCCAACCCCCAAACATACAAATATAAGAATATAATATAAAAAGCAGGGGGAAGAACAGGAAAGTACAGATTGTAGAAGTAGAGAAAGCAGATGTGTCAAGATGTTTGTTACCCAGACAGTGCAAGTTACAGTTCTGCAAAACAGATACCAGGAGAAAACTGCAGGGATAAAAGCAAACATCACTATCTCACTTCAATGTTTTTGACTATTAGATGTAAATATTTAACCCTAAGTGGCAATATAAAGTTTCCAAAGAAATCCTAAGTAGGCAAAAGAAAATAGACTTTTCATTTGGTGGCGGAAAAAATCCCAGATTTTTGTGGAAATGGTTGAATTTAATTATTTTTTTTAAGAAAAAAAAAATCATTCATTAAACAATTCTAAACCAGAAACTGTATTTATGATTATGTATTTGGGCTATTGCTGAAAAGTAGATCAGCGCTAACACATAAATCCTAGCAAGATTTTCAAGAACCAAATGAATTCACAGGGTCAAAGTATTAAAACATTCTCTTTATGACTATTTGAGTATCAATTTATTTTTTTAGAGAGATGAAATACTTCATTGATGGAAATATTTTTCACAAGCAAGGCTTTTGAGCAGAGATGGTACACTACTGAAGTGATTTTGTTCATGCCAAAGAATTGCCAACTGACATGAAAGGATGATAATGACAAAATTTATTACTTTATCATTCCTGGTGTGCACTGGACACACCAAACAACTGAGTCTAATGAAAGCTTATCCAGTAACCGCCAAAGATTAAACTTTCACGCAGTATTATTGTGAAGCTTCTTTCAAGTGCTTTTAAATAATAATCTTTTAATTGTCTTTAAACAACATCTATATGAATGAATCAATGTCATTGACTACTGTGTGCAACTGATCCCAGTCTGCCAGCCTTTTGGGGCTCTCCTAACTGGTATTCTGTTATTGTTTTCCGTGGCTGCTCCATTTGAAACAAGCCCGCAGCCTAAAGCAGGAAGGCCAACTGTTCCCCTAGTACTAACAAATGTGCTAATATGCACTAGTTTAAACTTGATCTATCAAGTGAATCAGTGAACCATGAAGGGTGGTGGGTCAATCAGGGTGTTCTGAAAACAAAGGCTCCCAGGGCAGCAGAGACGCTGTGCTCAGACATACATCTGTGCTGCTTTCAGGCCTGGGCCTTAGGAAAATGGGTTTATGTTACAAAAGTTAAGAGCCTGGAATCATGTCATTACCACCTCCATTTATAAATACTTTATCCAACATCAGGAATATTATACGTGAGGAAAACTAACAAAATGAGACAGAGTTGTTAATGTAACTATGGAGACACCACTGTTAATATTAACTAACCTAAGTTAATGTTTAACATTAATGGTTTAATTAAAACTTCATGCATGAAGTTTCAGGCTTTCATATCAAATCCCCATGTGACAGATACTACAGAACAGTAGATAAAAATATAATGCACTTCATGCTTTTTTTTGCTACTTTATCTTTTTTTTCCACACTCTTGTTAATTTACAGAGTTTTTAAGTAAAGCTTTTTCAAATCAACTGCAAGTCATACCTTGTTAAAAAAAATGGATGAGCATTGTCAACTGCACATTTTCTCTCATTCTTGAGCCTGCCTCAACCCTTTAAGAACCATTGTGTACTTGCATGTGCAGGGGATTTTAGATTAAACAGTGAATTCTACTGACACAGGTTATCTTACAGCAGTTTAACAAACATGTGATGTACAGATCAGATTTCAGGAACACCATATCAGTGAGCAGCAAGCTCTTCCTATCCTATCTGGCATGCATTGGAACAGCAGCAACCTCAGGCAGAAAATAAGACCTTATTTAAGTATGGGAAGATGGTGGTACATATATCTGGTTACCCTTTCCCACATACACACATACAAAAAGCCCATAATACCAGCCACTGTAACTAAATTCTAAACAATTATATCTGTGTGTGCTCACTTATATGATAACAGGCTTCGTAAAAAATTACAGCCCAGTTGAACTTTAGATTGAAGTACTCTGAACACAAAGTCAAAGCAAGAGAGGACACTCACTATGAAGATAATAAAAAGGAACAGGGAAAAACCATGTGTGAAACATTCATGCCAGACACAAATCACACAGTAAAAAGGAAACTGTATACATGAAGCTTCAGAAAAAATAAAATCTGCATTAGAAGATTAGAAATCTTCATTAGAAACTTCCAGATAAACTTCAGTTCGTATCATGACTGATAAACTTGCTATTGCTGTTCTTAATTAATTTATATACAGAAAAACCTAACAGCTTGTCAAAGAGTATGGTAGAAATTGCATTTATCTGCAGAGGAAACACATGTGTCAGTAACATGTACTCCCATTTGTCAGAATGCCTAAATCTTACTGACCAAGAACACATATATATGTTCTACTTTGATAAATCACCTGCTTTTAATTTGCTCCAGCTCAGAAACAATTAAAAAAATCCTTCAAGTAAATAATGTAGCAGTCAATGAAAAATTTGATCAGATAGAATGGGGGGGAGGAAGGACAGCAGGGAGGTAACTTCTACTATTTTAGAAGGATAAAACCAGAAGCAGCCAATTTGAGTTCATTAACAATGATGACTCCAGCACTATTATTAAAAAAAAAAAAAAAAAAAGCTGCAACAAAAACTATGAAAATCCATTAGTGTTTCACACAGAAATATCAGTCACTGAGAACTCAACAGGATTGTATACTTTTAGTTCAGACTTAGAAGAATATACACATTAGCAACTGGTATTATGACAGCTTTGTTTGGTTAGTTTTATCACTCTGAGCCCTGTTTATTCCTGAACTAGAAGGCAAGGAGTCAAAAATTCACTCTGATCAGAAATCCAAAAAAAATCTGTACAAGGTCTGAGCTTCTGGAGAGAGACTGAAGCAAGAACTTGAAACAGAACACTTTTTTTTCCATGTTCAGGTGGCTTCCAATTACAAAGCTGTAAAACAGAGACTGCACCTCGAGGTCAAGGCAACCTGAGCTAGAGATACTGCAGCTTTTTCTTCTGTGAACATATGGTATCACTGCTCCTGATAGATGGAGGGTAATCTGGGAACAAAACAGACATTTGCTCCTTATGCAAATGTCCTTGCCTTTATGGGTAGCTGGAGATCTACAGGAATCCTGGCACTTCTGCAGATGGAGATATTTCATGATAAAGTCTTTCAAAAGGGGAAAAGGGAAGGCACCTTTTAATACACATCTTCAGTAGGAAAATCTAAAGCACACTGTAAACAAACAATGCAAGAATGCACTATTAATAACTCATGTTGTTCCTCTAATATCTGCTTGTCAATCTTCACTAGAAGTACACCATAAGTTGTTATTCAAAGTGTTGTTACAAACACTACAGATGTACAAGATTTGAATTGCATAACCGAGCTCAGGCTGGAACAACTCAGCTGGAGTTCTAACAGTTACAAGATAGATTGCTTTTCTCCTGTAATAAACAAACTCATTTACTACAATCTGTAAACAGAGGCACCTTTTGGAGTTAAATCAGAGAGTTTGGTATTGGGGAGGGGATGTCATTTTGGATACTGAAATCAAAAGTGTGCTACAT
The DNA here is from genome assembly GCA_013400775.1 of Chaetops frenatus. Taxonomy (NCBI): domain Eukaryota; kingdom Metazoa; phylum Chordata; class Aves; order Passeriformes; family Picathartidae; genus Chaetops; species Chaetops frenatus. Next base: position 343,219 of record VZTR01016452.1, on the reverse strand, counting down.
TCTGTGCCTTTCAAATATAAACTACAGTGAAAGGCTTGGATTTCTTGTGGGGCACTTTTCCTTATATGGTGAATATTTTTGTCTTAATTTTGATAGAGCTTCCACAAAATAAAAACATTAAGAAAAACCCAACCAACCAACCAAACAAACCTACTATTGGTTAAACAAAGCATCCTGAAACTGGCATTAGCCTAGGCAAAAACAGAAAGCAATTTTTAAAGTAAAGAATTGCCTCCCATCACTAGTGTCAATAAATTTTGTATCTAATTATGCAACAAGAATCCTACAGAACCTTAAGAGCACTGCCACCTGCGAATTTATGAAGATGAGGAAAGTTTCTCCCATTAGTCTCCTAAGCAATCTGAAGGTCTCAAGTGGGATTTCCTAAACCATCACCAGAAAGTTCCCGAAGAGTTCCCCAAAGTGCAACTACTATAGTACCATCAGGTGTGATGCAATTTAAAGCACAAATATCAACAAAATACATTATTTCTTTCAGAAACTGATTTCCCAGAAGACTCTTCAGTCAGAATAACCTACTTATTTTCAGTAGCTTCCAAAACTCTTCCAAAAATAGCATCAACTTGTTTCATTTTTACAAACACATTAGTCAATTACAGTCACTTTCCTAAATTTTACATTTGACCATGTAAAACTTCAGCAGTAAACATTTGCCAGAAACAAGATTCATATCTGTGTCTTAATTTCCACAGGCAAGAGCCTAAGCTTCACTCAACTTCCTGTATTGCCAATAGAAATAAATATTACATCAACCCCAATTAAATGCTTACCATTCAAAATTTCCTTCAGATGTCTAAACCATGACTGACAATGATCTTCACTTAAGTTATTTAAATGGATAGCACAGTCTGTGAGCTTATTCTCTTCTTTATTCAAGCATTTAAAAATTGTGATACCCAATAAAGTACCACCTTTTGTCTGCCCTGCAAAACGACGACGTTTCAGTTTTACTGAAAATACATCCTTCATTTCAATGATCTCCTCTTGAGCCTGTAAAGCCACACTGGAATCACCTGTAAGGAAAAAAAAATAAATAAAAGCATTACTAATGTGACTGGGAGTAACAACTAAAAAATATTGTTTGGGCTTCATCTCTAGCTTCACTTCTTGCCTCTGTTAATGCTTGCCTTAAAACTTATTGCACTGTCATCTGCCTCAATCACTGGTCTTTTATTTTACCAACTTTGCTATGTATCCAGCTGTGCAAACAAAACAATTTCAAAGAGCTTATTTACTCAGATTTCTGGTGTGCAAAAAAATTAATAAAATTTCACACTCTAAGAAATACTTTTTTTTAAATTCACATTCAAAAAGCGAATTCTTTATTGTATTCACCTAAATCACAGCAATCATAGCAGTCATATACTCATAAATTATAGATCAGAAAGTGTGCTATGACCCAAGCTGACTATATACTCACTATACTTTTTGTTTGATACAATCAATGCCTTTTGTGTTTACATCAGAAACATAGCAGAAAACAGTTAAGCAAAAATAGACAAATAAACCAAAAATGTGTTACCCATCTTTGCTTTCATTTTTTATTTATGAATTCGGTTTAGAAGACAAGAGAAACAGTTTCAAAAAAGTTCTTGTGACAATTCCAGATCCTCACCCCAGGGATGTGTTAGGCTAAAGGAAGGTTTTGTTATCTTGGGGCTGTTATTTACATGGATGCTGTGGGTGCAGATGTTATCACTTCATTTCCAAGTGCATTTTGAAGATGTATCAACTGAGGCACTATGGTACAGGTTTCTCCCTTTTCTGCTCTCTTGAGCTGCACTCTGATTCCTCAAAAACGAAGTCAAATACACAAACTGAAGGGGAAATGTCACCCTTCCTGACCAGATTCTTTGGACACAAAGAAAATTTTCCCTGCTTTCTTGGTAATTACAGCAGATCTGATACAGCACACCAATAGAGGTCCCTTTGCAGCCCAAGGCAAGAAATGCTAGAAACCAGAAAACTTTCCCAAATCTAGCACCAGCTCTGTCAACTGGCTTCTCAATAGCAAAAAATAGCAAAACCATAACAGGTCCTGTTTGATGAATAGTTGATACATGCTGTACTGAAGTGCCAGGAAAAGCCTATTTTAATTGTCATCCTGGGAAAGATGGACCACCTACTTAATTACACCACACGAAGCTGAGGCTTTCAGAAAGTCAGGTACTTGTCAAACTTTGTACTGCTCTTCTAAAACATTAAAGAGTAAATAGTTTCTGTAGGCATGAAATGAAAAACTGACTGGTGATGTCCCAAATCACTTAACCTAGAACTACATATCTTAATACCTATATTAAAGACATGTTTTAATTTTTAAGACAGAACTTCTGAGGAGTCTGCTTATGTTATTTCACAAAGTCTCACTGTCAGACATACAGTACTCTGAAAATGCCAGCACACAGCCTCAATGTTTTAGGAGAAGGCATGAACAAAGACGTGTGATCTATAACCACGACCATTCTGCAGTGACTAATGAGCTGCAAAATTCATTTCTCCATACCAATACACATACATTTCTCCATACCAATACAAAGTGAGCTTACTTTTTAAAAACATTTAAATAAATAATACTTTTAAATAAATCATATTTTGGATGTAACTCTTAGTTTTGCTGAGGATATCACAAATTCTATCACGCCAATGTTATGTTGTGCACCACAGATAAGTTACAAACATTAGCCTACTTGTCCTGCACAAGTCAAGGAAAGTGAACACCTTTTAAAATACTTTTTATTCCCCACTAGCTTTCATAGAATGACATTTAGTCATAAACCAGAAAAGGTCTGCCTTTTGTTTTCATGACTATTTCAGCCACTTATTTGCTTGTGCGTCTTCCTCTTACTCTGTGTGTATTGAATTCTTTTGTTGCTCAGATGCATATCAAAACTTCTGATATTTAAAATAAAACATTCTTACTAGGCAGCGCTAGACTTTGAAAACCACTATCTGACTTGGATAGTTTTACAGGAAGACATTTCCAGATGCACCTTGGAGAAGGATATAAACTCTAGGAATGCTGTATTGTAAGAAAACCATCATCCTCAAGTTTTAATTTCTACAGGAAATGTTGAACTAGCTAGTAGGATTAGGACAGCCAATTTTTGCTAAAGTTGTAAAGAAATCGGCATAAAATCCCAGGCATATTCTATAATTTTCATCTTCTCTGCTTACTGAAAACAAGACCATCGCAAAAACAATAAAATTTTATAAAAATCCTCAAATAAAGAAAATTTAAGTCATGAATTCATAAAATATTTCTATTATGAGATAACAGCCAAGCTTAATTTTGAAATGAAGTATATATTGGATTAGACACTTTTTTAAACTTCAAAAACCGTATTGGCTCGTTAGTATCATATTGGTTATTGCGAGCAGTTTCAGGACATTAACTGTCCTCTCACATTACTTAGAAAGATATTGGGTACCATCTGTTCTTGCAAGAGATTTAAGTATACATCTATTAGATATCATGCTATTTATTTAATTCAGTACCCACTTCCCATTGTTGTATCTTCTGGGAAAAAAAAAAAAAGTCAATTTAATTACAAGGAATAAAGATAATCTCTTCTACCAGGCTGCCCTGTCATCATGAAAGCAGAGAGGGAACCTGTATAAAGTAGGTTACAGGCGTTAGGGAAGAGCAAAACTAACAGCACTTAACATTTAACAAAGATCTAACAAAACCAGAATACATGGCACTTAAAAAAAAAGTTACTATAAGCCAAGGGCTTGTCTAAATCAATCTCAGCACATCTGTCTGATGTAGAGCGTAAACAGGATTAGAGTTGGATTTATCTGCTTGACGCTAATTGTACTCACAGTTTCTGCACATGTCCACTTTTTTTTCCAAATACAGCATGAAAAAAAGAAAAACCTGCCTGGAAAGATGAATTTCTAGGAAGTTTTATGCCCCTATTTATCATCTCACTAATTTCAAGCAATGAGACTATCCTAGATTTTTCCTATTTATGGTAGTCTAACGTCTTATTTAGCAAAAAATTATGTCTAAATCAGCTATTCTGAGCTAAAGCAAAAGATGAGGAACTAATACACTCAAATAGAGTTTAATTGCAAATAGCAAGCCAAATTTTAATTAGTTAAGAGTGTTAAACTTGGCTTTAAACAAATAGACTACCTCATGTTTACAGCAAAATTGATGAAAATACACACAAAGAAAAAAAGCAGTGCTACTGAAAAATAGAAGAGTTATAAATGATATTTAAATATAAACACCAACACTTCAACTAGGAACCACTTTTTGGACTGTTATCTTACCACAGAGGCCCAACATCTAGAAGTGGCACTTAAGGACTTGATTTCCGTAACAATGTCTGGAGTACATGGAAAATCTCATAAAACACACATGAAATGTGACTGTATAATGCAAGTATGAAAATTGGACACAAAGCAAAGAGTGTTATACTCCCTTGGTCACAAATGCTTGCCATGACCTTTGGCAAGACACCTAGCCCCTCCTGACTATAATGAATAAATAAATCACATATTTTAGGCTCTCTGCCCCACTACATTCTCAAAGTTTACTTCCTTAATAATTGATTGATATAGCTGAGTGCAGTGTAACTTAACAGAAATAATTAGAAATTGAAAAAAAATCACCCAGACTATACCAAAGAAAATATAGTGATCACTATTTATTGAAGATAGTGATCACTATTTATTTATTATAAAATTGATCACAGACCATCCTACACTGTATGAACACTACTTTCAAAATAACCATTTGGGACATACAATAAAACATAACTGTATAAATATAAACCCGAAAATAAAATAAATAGAATTAAAAATTAAATTAGTTTTGACAGTATGTCTATAAATTCGTTTAGGAATATTTAATATGACACTGTCTAATGCATATAAACCAGTGCCCTTTAGCCCATCAATTATTAAATCCATCTTTCCCTCACTGTAAATTGGCAAAGCACAGTAAGCAGCATGCAGCTGATTCATGAAACCTCTACAGTTTTCAGCTACTTATTCATTAAGAAGGACTGGCAGTGAGAAAAGCAGATATGATCCTTCTTGTCAGAAAAGCCAAGAAACACTGGAAAGCTTGCCTGGCTATTTAGCACTTACTTAAATACTCTAAACATAAGACAGAAGAGCTATTTCAAAACACATGAATTTTGAATTATTATTTATTTCAAAAAGATAGGTCATGCAACACTTTTGGTAAAATTTGATGCTATGCCTCTTACTCTCTTCTGCAAGCAGAGAAAGCAAAATTCCTGGTTTTGCTTGCCAAAAGTATCAAAGAGCAAACTGAAGAGAAGGTGGTACTGCCAGAGCCAGGTTGGGGAGGGGCTGGGTTTTGTTTGAAGATGAGTTTTACGTTACTCTAGTCCTCTTAAAAGGTGTTGTAGGAGAAGTTTAACACAAGCAAGGCCCTAACCTAGAAGCAGATTTCTCCAACTGTGTGCAGTGACCTGCTTGGGAGCAGAAAGGAGCTCAGAAAGTACTACAAGGGACTGAAGAGATGCATCTCAGTTTCTGCAGAGCTGGAGAGTAAAAGCAGGGTGCAACTACTCACTTCACCTTTTAATGGCAGCTATTCACTTGCAGCAGCAGCTGTATTCCTTCAGGGCAGAAAACTGAGCTTAAAAACATTTGACAGGGATACAACCCATTTTCATTCTCCTTCTCTAGAGAATCTTTGGGTGAAGGGATGCATTTTGCCAAGCAAATGCAATACCTTGCTGCTAATCCCCCTCTCAACAGACACCCACCCTCGACTCAGCTGCCATGACTGTGCAGTCCAGACCTTTCCCTGAAGTCTGGCTCTGGGCAAAACCCAGCTGAGTCACATCAACTCCCTAAAGTAACACAGACTGCCCACTTTTCCCCTGGCTTAGCCTTCTGACAAGTTGTTTAGTATAATCAGTTCAACACAAGTCCTATGAAAGTAGAGATGCTGCAAAGTGCTCAGAAAATTCACAGCAAGGAAGAAGGAAGAACTGGGACCGTCTCCTCTCATCAGCAAGAAGTCAACATGGGTTGAGCCAATCTGCTGTGCATTTTCACTTCCAACTGCTAACTCCCCAAAGATCACACAGATCAACAAGAGTCAGCCAGAACCAGAAAAGATGCACAATGGCTTCTCGTAATTCTTTAGATCTCTAGTGAGATCTTACATATCAAAAAAATTATAAGTCTCAGACTAAAACTCCACTTTACAAAACTAAAATAACACATTCTGTTACATTTCACTGGACAAGAAGTTATCCACTATTCTAGCTTAAAGAAGTCATCTTATTTGAAACTGCTATCACAGATAGCACCTCTAAAAATAATATTTTTATGAGGAATAACTGACATAACAAAAAAATTAAATTCTGGAACAAAGCTGTACTTCAGGTTTCAATTTTTCAACACAATACTAGCTGAAAAACCCAACAAACCCAGTAATTTTCCAGTGCAAATCTCTGTCATGGGATAAAGGCTTGCATTATATAACAGAATAATTTCACTTATACCTAAACAATTTTACTATATTCACAGCATGGGTAAATCCATCTAAAACTGTAACCTCCTACCTTTCATCTTCCCCTCTTGTCTCATTACTTTTTGAATGATTCTTTCCCCCAAGACACCAGACCCAGCTGATTCCAATCCCTGTTCTCCACCATATCTGTTAAAAATGAAGCTTCTGAACATCCCCCCAAACCAAGAGGCCTGTTGCACACACAGCCCCTGTGCAGAGCATTGTATCACAGTAACTGGAGGAAGAGCAGCTTTAGGAAACATTTGGTGTAGTCCTTGAAGTCTTGAGTTGGACCATAATCAAGCACTTAAAATCTGGTTAAGGTTCACTACAGCTTTAAGAGATGGCAATACACAAACTTCTGAAAAAGAACAACCATCACCAAACTATTTACTTCTGGCCGAACCAAAAGAAAAAAGGATTCTGGCTACTGGCAGAGCAAACATGGGGACAGTTCCATTGATCCCATGCTGTAAGAGCATCGTTTAGTCCAGCTCAGAGGCTGGTTTTGCAGGAGTTGATGCCTTGTGGAGAAAGGCCAGGCTTGGGAATTCCCCTCTGAGCATGACCAGACCTCAGAGTGATGCTCATACACAGCACCCTAGCTCTGCTTGATGCCCAGCAGGCCATGGGAAAGGCCTTTCCCCTTGTAATGAGGCTCATTAGACATCTATCCACCAAGCTTTCATTAGTTCTTGATTCAGCTCTCACATAGAGCAGTGAAGTACCTTGCTTATTAACTACAGGCTAATGGCAGAATTTCATTAGAAAAACATACTGAAAGTGGCAGTTGGAAAAGAAGTCAAATAGCTTATTGAATCAATACCCCTGCACAAAAGTGTGATTAAAACTTCAGCAGAAGGCCTAATGTTGTTCCAGAAAAAATGCTTCACCTTAAGGAAGAGTTTCCCCTTCATTCTACAAGAAGGGATGTGAGGGAGATGATGAATTTAAAAATAACAAGAAGATCTATTGAGAATAATGCTAGAACAACCAGGTAAGCTGAAAGGAAGCAAGGCAGACAATGACTGATTCCCATCCTGAAGCATTTGAGAGGAAGCATGAAGCAAAGGTTTTGCTTTTAATAATTAAAATTAAAAATTTGTTAATTCTTATTAACACCACAGCAAGAAAGAGGTCACTGGAAATACACTATAGAAAGCTCTACATTTTGTGTTAAGAATATGGCCCACATACTGTCTAATTTCATAATATGATTTGAAAAGTAGCTGCAAACCTTTAATTTAGTGGCTGAAACTTTGAGGCTTTTCATTTAGTCAGAGGAGTTATGTGAGAAACTTCAGAGTTACAACAGGATAAAAAGCATCACTGATTTCCATCATTTTCCAAAACCTCTGCAAACATAAGCATCAGATTAAATGACTGGTCTTATACAGACCAACCATACACCCATCATAAAATGGAATTTATTTTGAGAGAGATTTCTGCAATAAACAGAAGACTGGGATCTAACAGCCTACATGATTTAATAGAATGGGCTAGCAGAGCTGAAATATACTAGAGAATCCCCAAAGAGGAAACATGAGCCTAATTTTACATTTCCTCGAAAACAACTCACACATACAGTGTTTTATACCTACTAATTTATGTTACAACCATGGCAATTATTTCTGTCATTTCAGAAAATAAGGGGAAGTGGGGAAGCAAGTGACCTCTTATGGCCACATGATATTACTGAGTTTGATTACATACAAGTTAATAATTACTTTTACTTGGAGTCTTACTTGCACCAGATCTGCCTCAGCCTCAAATACAGATTTAGAAACCATCCATACTGCTAAATATCAGTGTTTCAGGGAACTCAATATGCCTCAAACATCTGAATTTTAGTCTCCCAGGAAAGATTTTCAAGAAACATTTTCTTCAGGAAAAGGAGAACAAGCAGCCCATTCTAAACACAAGTCAATTTCCTTCTGTAAACTATTGATAATTCATGTACCCTAGCAAGTCATGCTTTTAGTTATCAAAGTGTAGCTATCAGCTGCTAGATGAGCTCATTCACAAGCTTCTACATGTTTGCCTTTATCCTCATTGATNTCTGCCATCCTTTGTATCATTGTATCTGCAACTCCTGCAATAGCCCAAGGGCAAGAGATGGCAATAGCACCACCAGAATCCTCTGACAAGCACAAAACCCTTCCCTCACCCCAACACTCAGCTGCCACTTAGGAACAGGAAGAATGCAGGCCACACCACTTTGCCTGCAGGGGTGAATGAATCCTATTTTGTTCATGTATACCACACTTGTAACAAATTTAAAAAGAAAAGCACCAAAAAAACCCCAGAATTCTGTTAGATGGTGTTTATAATATAGAGTTTTTTCTTCCCACTTCTCCCTATGGACACTGTTCATATTTCTCTAACTTTGTAAAATATTTTGTCATAATAAAAATGTAATTTATATTACACGACAGATGTACAATACAAAAATTACTTAGAATGCAACACCAAATTTAAGGTATTCTTAGTCAATTTTGCAGTTTATAAATTAGCACTTCATATAAAGAGAAAGCTTACAAAATTCAACACTCCAGAAGCTTTGTGGTATTACAATTATTTTTATTGTATAGAATCGACTCCATTTGCAATGATGCATAATTCTGTGACTGAGGAAATTACATTCTCAGACTTTCATCAATTTTAGGGGGGTTTTTTTGTAGCTTAACACTATGACAAATCTCTCACAAAAGATTTGATAGCAATATGATGTGACACAACTGAACCAAACCTTAATTTCACTCACAGTAAGAAATCACAGGATTAAGTAACACTGTGCAGTCTTTTAGAAAAGTTTATTGCTTCCAGATGGATGCAAGTTTCCTTTCAGCACTGATCGTATCTTCTGTACACAGGGTGCCAATGTTACTATAAATACAGTCAAAAGCAGTTATAAAGATAAATTATTAAAATATTGACCTAACCAAGCTCATGCAATAGCTCCTCTCTGCACAAAGTAAGGACAACTACATTAGAGTGCTGCCTGTCTCACAAATGTTCAATGCAACAACACACACGCTCTTCTTAGAAATTACAACCCGTACATGAACAAGCACAAATTTCCAAGGTATCCATAAAACGATTTCTAATTCCAACTGCGTGCTCTTTGCCCCATGTTGTGTAGTGCCATGTGTTTCCCTGCATGGTGCACACCACCAGGATGCCCACCTGTGCCCGTGTATCTGCACCAAGCTCGGGATATGCTCACTTCATTTAGCAGTGGAGCTGTTGCTCACACACTGCAGCACACTCCTGTCAAATGAAAATCGTAAATAAGAAATATCTTTGAGCTAAGTTAAATTTTGGCCCGTTGCATCAGATGCTGATAAAGTCTATCAACAGGTCTACAAAATGTTTAGCAGAAAAAATAATTCTAGGGAATATCTGATTGGTCTATTTAAAAATTATATATAATGCTATTTTGAAAATTAAAATACAATCCAAATTATCAGGTGAAGCAACTAATTTGAATTGGTTTAGTATTTTATGTTGTTATACAATTCATAAATTATATTAATAAATGGCAATGAGTCATCTAAAATATTATTTGAAATTTTCATGAGATTCTCAAAAATTTGGAGATCTCCATTTTGAATTGTGACATAACCAGTGCACTAAGTAGGATAAGTTAATGCATTTCAGAAAACATGCAGAATTCATAAAATGTTTTATGAATAAAACATCAATATTGAGTACCATGAAATTCAAAATTAAGTATAGAGATAATTTCCATTTTAAATCAAACTACATTAGTATATAAGTTATATACAGAAACGTACTTATTTTCAGACAGGCTGATCAACTGCTTTAAAACAGAGCCACTGGTGAAAAAAATCCTCCAAAAAACCCCACCCCAAAATGCTCCACGATGTCTGCTTTGCAGCCTAGCATGCACCAACAATTTCAAACAAGCATCTCCTGTGCACTTTAAGCAAGTTCTTTGACATCTACCACCAACTCCTCTTTTCTCCAGTATGGCAGCTGCACCTACACATCACATTTACATATCCATTCCTAATCCTAGCACTAAGTATTAAAATCAAACAGAAAGATTACTGATCGACATAACAAAAAAAAAAAAAAAGCCAGTTTCTGATTCATTTTCACTGTTGAATAAACACATCACATAAGAAAGATGAACTTCAACTCTCCTATAATACACACAAATTTTTACTCCCCTGAACTTTTAAATGCTAGCATAACACCAATATGTACAGGGATTACCACTGAGGCTGAAGTAAGTATCTTACTTGCAGATCCTATGAATTTTACTGACAGCATCAAGATCCTGCATATGGTTGCAGAGTCAGGGAGCAATTCCCATTCAAAGAACCCACACAAGAACAAAGAGAGCTGCATCTTCAAACTCTCCAGCATGCACTTGCAGGGTGTATTATTGTTACTATTCCATGCAAATTTTCCTCTGTCACAACATGAAACCTATTTTGCTCATTTAAAAGTAAATTTAACAAATATTAGTTTCTGCACATATCCAGCTGCACGTTACAAATCATACCATAATCTTTGACTCAGCCATAAAGTGAATTAGTGCAAGAAAATTATCACCACCTGTGTTCAAGAAATAATCAGTATTGATACCTTGGCACACATCTTTAAGCTGCTGACATAACAAATGGAAATGGATGCTTTATACTAAGGGTTGTCTTCTGTGAACATTAGAAATCTTCTCAAATATATTTATGGAAAAACACCAGCAAAGCATATTGAAGCTATACTTTTTCCTAATTTTAAAGTTAATCAAACTAAACCATTTGCAATTGCTTCAGAGTCTTATCCTATATGAGTTTAATTATGTATTTGGAATTTAACTTCCTTTCTCCACAACGAAAATAAAAGTATTTTAAAAACCCCAAGACTATAATAACTATAAGCATTCATATGAACAATATTTTCAAGGGAATTATGGTTAAGAAATTCAGGTTTCCTATAGAGTCTGCTACCGTACTGTAATTCTTAACCAACATTTAATGAAACTAATGCCTTGGTATTTTGTCAGGCAAAGAACATACTTTCTTTAAACTGTATTGTTCCACCAATGAAAATAAGTACCTTGCAAATGGAAGGCTAGGCAAACTGAAGTTCAAATTTTATCATTAAATCCTGCTTGGCACTGCAGACAGAGGTGGAATTACAGACTAGTGATGTGTGTGCCTTTACTCAAAATATCACTTAAATATGATTTAACTGGTTTCTGGTATGTAAGACCAGCAATAGCAGGACAGAGCAAATGTCCATCTGTCCCTGTATCTTATATCAAACCATAGCCATAAGCAGATGCTAAGAGAAGAGAAGGAATAAAGGAAGCATTTATTCTGTTTCCCACTAGTACTTTCCCATTCCCCACCTATTTTAGTTTGGGACACCCTGAACTGACCGTGGTTTCTACACATTTAACAGCACTGAAAGGAGGCCTTCCATCTCTAGCTGAATCCACAAAAACTTTTAGCATCAACAATCCTTTGGAAGTAAGCTCTACAGTTCTCTTAGCTATTCATTTGGATTCCAGCCTGGTTCTTCTCAGCCTTATTTGAAGCACCATATTTCTTACATTGCAGATCTGCCCCGTACTCTGTCCAGGCCTCATCTCAAGCACCTCCCTTTCAGACCAAAAAGTGCCAGCCACTGTCATCCAGCAGCCATTATGTACCTTTAACCACTGTGAGCCCTTGAACCTTCTCCAGTCCCATATGACCTTTGCTGAGAACACCAGAACTGCACACAGTATACAAGATGTGGTTAAATAACTGCTGGTTTATAGAGCATACAAACATCTGCTTTAGTCTCTATGTTCTAATTATCCCTAACATAATAATCCTAACAACTGTTTAAGTGACAGATGACATCTTCCACATGATAAAACTATAATCATACACATTAGGAATGGTATAGCTACAGCTCCTGATCTTTATTCCAAGCTGATGGCATTCAAATAAGAGATCAATACATTACACCACGTGTAATTATTCCAACTCTGGGACTCACTGTCCCATTGCCTCGTCAAATCTGTAAAACTGCCATGGCTCTGAAGTTGTGCTGTAGGAAAGAACTTCATTGCTCTGCTCCCACATAAAATCAACATTGCTAAATGCTACTGAAAAAAGCAGTATCTGCTTTAAGCATATGTATACATATAAATCATTTTAAGTTCAGTACTGAATTTCTGTGTGTACCTTCCCCAAATGGTTTCCATAAAACAGGTGAGACCTAGGGACAAAATTTCAAAATCACCACCTGCTTGTCTCCATCATATTTTAAATAATTAACTACTCAACAAATGTAAATGCTAAAAAAAAAAAAGCTTTTATTTAATTTTCATTTTTACTACAGTTAGAAAAAGAAACAAACAGTGATCAGGTACTCTTTTTTCTGCTAAGCATTGTTTTCCAAACCAACTCCAGTTACTACTAGCCTTGTTTAATGAGTGTGTTGCAGTCAAGTGACCAAGAAACATTACATTTGACATGAAATACTCAGAGTATTCTTTTTCCTTGAATAAAAAAACCACAAAATTAATGACCAGACATCTATATACAATCTTTTCCCAATCATGGTAACATACAATACAGTTAGGTCTACCTGAGAATGTGTCAGCTGCAGAATTTAGTGAATGAAACCACAAATCTGTTCAAAGTTTGATGTTGACAAGAGTTACCATCATCTACAGCCATCTAACTGTTAGTGTATTACTCACTGGCACTATGATAATTTTGATCCCTAGCTAATCACCTCACTCCAAGTTAAATTACATAGATGTGACAGAGCAGGCCTTTGGGAAACCCAAACCATCCAAGTGTGAAATCTTTCAGTACCTTTCTTGACAGAGCTGTTTGACAAGTCTCCAAAAGGCCATGCAACAAACAGGAGAGCAGGGAGAGGACTTGGACAGGAGCAATCTCATTTTGAACCATCTTCAGAGTAGTCAACAGATCAGCCAGGCAAAGACGTGCTATGTTCACATAGAAGCCCAGCAAGTTATCTTGAATTTTTTCCTATTTACTGTTAGCAGTTTATTTACAAGAATTTTCTTTCCTTAGAATTACATGGGCTTTTTTCAAAAGTCACTTTCATATGTTATTTTTAAGTGAGAATACTTACTCTATTTCTACTACGCTGTACTAAAACAACACAGAAAAATATAACAATATAACAATATAAAAATATAGCGATATAACAAAAGTGTAACAATGAGCATTTAATTACCCCAACTCAGATCAGTATGTGCAAAATAGCATGATATTTAGTCGTAAGGATTTATTGCAGTTACCCTTAACTTGATCATTCACGTGTCAAATTTTGTTTTTCCAAGACTGTCTGTGCTGTGTAAAGATCTGTTTCCAGGATACCTATAATTGTGCAGTACATAACATCTGTTGCTTTGCATTTTCAGAGCCTCACAAAGAATACTTTCCTATATTCACTTGAGTGTATGGACTGACAGAACAGATATATTGTCACAGTTCAAATAAACTGACAACTACAGCAACTATTCAGTACTGAAAAGCATCCAACTAACAACCATTGCTCAAACAGGCAAAAGCCAGGAAATTCAGAGTTCAGCACTGAATTCTGTTAATGAACTGACCATTTGTTTAAACTCGCAACACAGCAAGAAATAACCACATGCTAGACAGGAGAACCGTGGGTTAATTTCAAAACATTGAAAAAATTGCTGTCAGTGATTTAATATACTCCTATGACAACTAAGTGAGAAATTGGCAAAGGAGGAAGTTGCACCAGACCTTAAACATAAGTGAATCATGTTTCATCAAATCCCTTACAGGTAGGCTACCAGACATTAAGGCTCACACAAAAATTCAGGCCTAAAATTTCAATTTTTTTTTAATAACACCTGGTTTCACTGTTCAAATCTGCTCTTCTACTAAGGGGGTATGGGTTCCCAAATTGCAAGATAACAGTTTCAAAACTTCTGCCCTAGTGGAATAGTTTGAGATGTACCATCCACACCTTTAGTCCACAGAAATAAGTATTTTTTTAAATAACCTGAACAATTGAAAGGAAGATATTCTAGTCACTTATTTCAAGTCAGCAGTTTAAAAAAAAAAATTTAAAAAAAAAAATCACAACCCAAAAAATTGACAGTTAATGTCTGTGAGACAGTAATCAATTTAGAAAAGGATCCTGGTAAAACACTATTCTATAACAGTCACAGCACTAAATGACAAAAAGGTCAAATTTTGAAAGGAAACAGCAGATACCACCACAAAGCTAGCAGATGTTCCTAAAGGATCATCTGTACAAAAACATAAGCATATGTGAGAGAAATCCAACACTATCACGAAATCAGTTGGTGTCTAACATAATAGCAGTTCCTTATGGCAATATGGTAATACATGTATCAGATACTCAACACATTATGGTTTTTTGTCTGCACATACTGTTACAACATAAGTCATAAAAACCAGGACCACTGATTTCCTCCAAAGGAAAACATTAGTTCCACAACCCACTAATGTTAAGGTACACAGACTACTGAGTTCTTCGGGTTATGTTCTCAGATTTTCAGCCACTTAAGCTTTTTCATAAATTGTCTTAGTAGGATAAAAATATCTTTGGGGCACTGCATGTATTAAATGAAAACTTCCTTCTAAAGACAGGGCATAATATAGCCACATATACTTAAATTAAACAGCAAACAAAAAGGGATTTCTTCTATCCAGCATCTATTTGTTTGGGGTTTACGTAATTGCAACAGTATCTATTATTTACCTGCTACTTCTGTAACATAAGCAGTTAACAAGACATTCACAAGGAGAGGAAAATTGTTTTTGTAAGTTTAGTTTTATTGATTCCAACAAGAGCAGACGACAGATTTTCCTGCTTTTATTTATATTTTGCAACTGTAAAAAAAAGTCATGCATTTTCCAATTAACTACGCTTAAAATTTAAGATAAGCAGGCAATATTTGATCCAATAGAAAATGACAAAAGTGCATAGCGGAGGGATACAGCTTCAGGGATGATATGGTAAAATGACAATCAAAGTAAGAATACAACAGCATCTAGAGTCTGAAAGAGGGGCTAAAAAATTAGTTTGTCTGAAGGGCCAAAACCCAGGATAATTAAGAAACTGAGATAAGAGAGTTCTATTAATATATGGGAGTTGACTACATACTCTTTAATGATTTTAGAAGAATATTCATTTACACTGAGAAAGGGACTCAGTGTTACAGGACTAATTGTGGATATCAAAATATTATTAGCATGGGCATCAAAGACTGGTTAGCATATCAACTTCCTTTTTAATATACACCTTTGCATTGTCTCCATCATGCTATATAAGCAAGACCGCCAACTGACTCTTGCACACCTTTGCCCAGAATGCAGAGTCAAGAGTTGTCAATTACTCTGTGAACAAGAAAATTATGGAACTCGGGTTTTTTTAAACAAGTTTGTATCCTACTCCTCATCCCTTTATTATGTCTCCTCTGACTCTCCAGTGATTCCCCCAGCCTGTATCTCACACTCCTGACACCACAGCATCACCCTGCACATCTCCCTGTCGGCCCAACAATAGCTCCAGTGTCCCCTCCATCCACTCACATCCCTCTCCCCAGCACTCACTAATCCCTCCCACACCCACAGGGCGCTGCACCAGAACCCCGACACTCCCATAATACATCAGCTCACCCCCACCACAGCTCCCGATTGCCCCTGATTCCCACCCACCCTTCTTCAATCCGCCTGCTCGGCGGCCAAAAGCCAGCACCAGCTAGGTCTGCCTTGTTCCTGGTGTGCCAATTGCCCGATGGTGAATAAGGTGCCAAGCACCCAGCCAGGCACCAGCCTCGCTCCCCAGGCAGGAAGAGGAGAGGAAAAAAGCAAAACACTGCCTGATCTGTAATAACAGAATGTGGCAAAGATCTATTTATTACACAGAGCTACAGGAGAAACAAAGAAAAAAAACCCAACCACAAAAGCAAAACCCATCACCTTCACCCAAGTCAAAAACTTGCTGAGTTTTAGCCTATAAGAGCTTTAAGAAACACAAACCACGGTATCATAAACAGAAAGCTCTGCATTAAAAAGAAAAAGCCATGAGGAAGGGCTACTCTCTATGAAAGCCAAATAAATCCTGTTATTTGAAATTCCCATAGCATCAGAATCCAACTCACTAACACAGGCAGCATTTAATGCGTATGCAAACCTGAACACACAAATAAAATTTTCAAGAACTAGCACAGAAACATTTTTTCTGGAACTAAGATTTAAATATCTGACCTCCCACTTTGGAGGTAGAGAATTAAAGTGCATAGAAAAGGCTCTGTTTGATATCCAGAGTATGTCAGCTCCTTTAAATGTAAGCAAAGTGCATAAATGTGTGAAACACAAGAAAAAACAGAAAGCATGAAACAAGGTAAGTTATGCCACAAACAAATAGCCATGAACTTCTGAGAAAGGAAAAAAAACCCACATGGACAGTCGAGATACTATATTTAAAAGTCTCCTGAAATAAAGAACAAATTTTAAGACTCCTTTAATTAGTGTATCCTATTTCCATAAATATTTTTACATTTCCACAATCAATTGTAGGTTAAAAAATTATTTTGCAGCTTCATGCAGCATTTTTTCTAAAAGACATCAATTTTACAGACTTCCTGGACTAAGATTTGAGTGTCTTCCAAGTTCAGACACCATGGGATTGTTTAAAACTGCATGCCTTCTTCCTTCAATTTACATCTTAAAGCCATATATGAATGTGGCACATGAACACCTCACTTTCAGTTACACTTCCTACTATTTATTTTTATGTCTCTTCCTTAAAAACAGTTTTTCTGTTTGGACAACAGATAAGACACTTAGAGAAAGTATGTTCTCTGCGTGCCAGAAGCAGAATCTAAAGCTTTGAATCTGGTCCTCTTGGAACTTCAGTAATTCACATTTTGTAACAGCCAGTTTCCATTTCCATTATTCCTGACTGACTGATAGACTGACAGATGTCTTACTTTAGACATCCCAAGCAGACCACTGGTATCTATTTCAGCCACATCTGTTCCTAAATAGCCTTGGCAAGAGGCCACTATGCACTCGGAATTAATTTTAAGTCCTTTATTGCTGACTCTTTCACTGTTGAAATATATCAGTGATTTTTTTTCAGATTGAATTATGAATATCAACAAGAAATATAACATACTATAGATAAGAACAGTACACTTAATATATTGATGTTTTACTTCAGTATGAAAATATATATTCATTATTTTTATTTTATTCATTATGAAATACATATTCAGTATTACATTAACCTCTGGATTGCCCCAAGATCTTATTTTCTAGTTGGTTAATTACTTTCAAAATTATGTTCAATTACCTATGCTTAAAAAGCAAGTTTTATCCAAATTATTACTATTGTTATCCAAATAGTTAGCTCAGCCTGCAAGCAGTCATATACCATTCAATTTAAACACACAAGAAATCTAAACACACAGGAAATTACACTTATACATTTTTGCATAATGATCATATCCTCCAGACTTCACATGCTGGTAAAGCACAGGGCAAATGCCAGTTTTTTTACACTTCCTACCTGATCAAAATCTGTTGAAAAACTGCAATTATTGTTAGTCAGAAAACTCTGTGGCAATCTTTAAAAACATACTGCAGGCTTTAAAAAAAGATCAGAATCAAAGCCTTTATTTAACAACAAAAAAAGCCATATGCATAAAGAGGATACAAGTGATCTTCTAGGAACTTGTAAAAATCACATATAATATTCAAATCTGTACTTAAGATAGCTTTCTCTGCTATAGTTTTGAAACAGCACTCAAAACGAGACTCTCCACAGTTCAGGGCTGGATTATTAATAGAAAGAAAAGTCTTGCCTTTTCCTTAATTTCCATTATTATATTTATAGCACAGGAATGCCACACAGAGAGAAGCTGGAGAAAAAAAACTATCAACTACTGGCTGTGAGCTCTGCTTTTCATTGGGGCACCCAGTGCAGTTAAAAGCAAGCAACCAGTGATGGGTCAGAGGGGTTCTGCCTCCAGTGAAGAGAGTGCACCCCCAGGCTGTAGCTGCAGCCTTTCCAAGGGGGCAGCTGAGCCGTGCCTCACACTTGTCCACATTCTAACCTGACAAATTCACTCTCCCAGGCTCCAGATACCTGCCCAAGACTCACTTCTGCCATAAGCGTTGTTATAACAAAAAACACACAAAATTCATATTGGGCCATACTTATTTGAGAGGTAGGAACTTTGCTGTAGAGTGAACAACAAAGGAAGCCATCAAAAATCATCAGCAAGCATGGGTAGCCAAAAACCTCTCGGAGATGGAAGCTGCAGAAATCCAGGACAGAGTAAAGGAAATCCTGCTGATAATCAGGCTGCCTAGAGCCCCACAGGAACAGTGCAGTGGGGGAGAACTACACATAAGCCACTGTGACATGATTGGGCCCAGGCACAGGAGATGTCCCCTGCTTGGGAACTCTGAGCTGCAGCTTTGAGATCTGGCAGAATCTGGAAGAGCCAAGGCTGCAGGAACTACCATGTGTAAGAACACACAGAGCTGTGGATGACATAGGACAACTTCAGCAGGACAGGAATTCCTTTGGAGAACCATGGTGATGGGAGGTTAGGAAAAAGGGAAGAAAGCAACTACCTTATAGTTTTCTGATTTTGACAGACCGTAGCAATTGCCATAGAAGAAAGACCTTTTCCTAAAACAGGAAGAATTGCTGCATACAAGTCCAGGCAAGAGACATTCAGCAGCACTTGCAAAGCGTGAAGACCTGGCTTGACCTCTTAGAGCCTAAGGCAAACTACATTATGAAGCTTTTGGGTTGGAGAGAGCATGCATAAGCCAAATCCCAGTGGAAAGACTTGTCCAGAGAGCTGTGAGCCATCTCTGAACACTGCACTGCTGTACTTACCTACGAATCAGACCCTTTCACAGATGGCTCCTCCCAGCACCAGTACAGAACACCCCAGGGTAAATGCTACTGGGAGCCAAGAACGACGGAGAGAAAACACATTCAAGCTCCAGAATCCGTGTTTGACTGCTGAAACTCCAGCCTCTCAAAAGTGAAACTATTCAGCAGCTCAATGCCACATAGCATAAAACCAAATTGTCAGAGAAAGAAGTTTCAGCATATATTTAATACATGGGCAGTAAAAGCCCAAATCCTGATACAATTGGCAGCAGCTTGTCAGTGCTTCTTTCCAATAAGACTCCTGAAGTCCTGCCATCTGCTATAGGTCTGACCTTAGGCACTGCATACTTCATTACCTTACAGGAGCTATGAAAAGTTTCTGATGTCTGTATGAAAGTAGCAACTGAGAGGGATGATTTTTTTCTAGGGAAACAAACAAACCAAACTAGCCAAACAAAACAAAAAAAGCCAAACGTGCACACACAAAAATCCCAAATCACAGAATATATTCCTCATCTCTGGAAGCATGGAGCAATATGCACCAAAATTTATTCGTCCTGTCTGCACCTTAATATCCTTCACTGATGACAATTACAGACACTAGCTCCTGATATATGGCAATTCAACCTACATTAAAGGAGGCAGAACATAAAGTGGCACTCATATTAGAGCTCTACACACAGAACTAAGTAATTAATAAATCACATTACAGATCACATACACAGAGGCCTGCAGCTAATCCCAAATGGGAAGGAAGAGAACCTTCAGCACTGAGTAACATAAAGGCACCCAGACCAGCTCCCCAAGAGAAAGAGCTGTGCACCCACACTGGGTGCAAGGGTGATCAGAACCCAGCACTCCTGCTGAAAATCAGTTATTTAAGTGTGAGTGCAGCACTGCATTAGCACGGTTACACTATTCAGAGGAGAGGACTCAATAGCAGGGCATGACTGTGTATTTGCTCAGTTTCAGTAGCTCCGGTATCCCAACACGGTTACATGAAATGAACCATAATGACTTCGTCTGTGAGCATCTGATTACTTCTTTCCTTCTCTCAGTGCTGACTCTATGGCTATGAAATCTTAGCTATATGAACTTTTGAGTTCTGTCCAATACACTTCTAAAATAAACGTGGTATTTTAAGCCTGGACAAGCTGACCATGCCATCCCAGAAGGCAAACACGCTGCCTGGAAACTGCATTCCTGAATGCAACTTTGATTTCTCCTTCGTGTAAACACTGGGAGGAGTCACTGAAATAAACAGGAGTGTGTACATGGTTTTAAAACTAGGTATATGTTTACACAGTTTCTAGGAGAAAAATATCTATTTGGATACCTTCAAGCAGCATTCCTTTGCTTATCGAACTTTTGTGTATAATTTATTTCACTTGATCAAATTCTTTAACCACACTTTCTCAGCGTGTTGCCGCGTGAACAGCACAGAGCAACGACGGCCTGCAACAGAAGCCTCATCACAAAACTCAGGCACATCTCGCAAAACCTTACTCTCCTCTCTGTGCTCTAGTTTATGTAACTGACAAAGAGTATAAGCCGCGAAAATTTGATGCCGCAGAAACAAAATCAAATCCTCTTACTGCTCTGCCTGGGGCTAAGAGGCCATAAAAACATCCTCTCTACCTTCTGTCCCTCTCGTATCACCCACCAAGAAGACAAGACTCTCGACAGACAGTTGGTTCAGGTACAAGCCACTCAATGCCTTATGAACGATTTCTTTTTCTTCTCAGTCAGCAAAGTAGCCTCGAACGGAACAGATGTGCCGGACGGCACTGCCTTTAAGCACTGTCCTGCCATCCCGGTTTAGGGTGACTCTGCCCCTCGCTGCCCGGAGAGCCCCGGCCGCCTCTCCCCGCACGCCGCGGGACGCCCAGCTCTCCCCGGGCCGCGCCGCCCGCTCCCGGCCCGGGGCGGACCCCGTGCCCCGCCCTGCCCCGTCCCACCTGTGGGGCTCTCGGGCAGGATGGGGGTCCAGCGGAGCCGCCGGGCGCTCAGCACCGCGTCGCAGCTCCTCTTGCCGATCTCGAAGATGCCCCTGAGGAGCGGCTCGTCCCCCGCCCGGGCCGGCGGGGCCGCGGTCAGCGGGGCCACCCTCCGCCNGCCGGCACCGAGGGACCGGACAGAGGGGCTCGGCTGCCGGGGCCGCGCGTCCCTGCCGGCGGCGGGCACAGCGCAGGGCGGACCCGCCTCAGGTGCGCTGCCAGCGGGGAGCACGGGCCAGAAGGAACTCCGGCATCTCAGCGCTCTGCTCTCCTCAGTTACTTCTCCAAGGAAGAAACGCTCCCGCTACAGAAGTTAGTTTTACTTGTCAGAGCCTCGCGTCTTCCACTTTTCTGTTACCATTAACAAGATTGCTGTTTCTTAGCTTTAGAAAACTACGACATGAAGTTCTAATAGCCCATCCATACTAAAAAGGCTGAGTCTTTCAGAAGTTGTGACTCTGAAAAAACCTTAATGTAAATACCATGGTGGCGTTCGTGCTGCAAAACAGATTATTGCCATAAACCCGGGTGGAGGCATCACTCAGTTATACCCTTCATTAATGAACGAGCAATGCAGTGACTCGGAGTCTGATACTGACTCGTACTGCAGATCTACTGTCAAGTGGGCCAGTGCAGAAAGAATAGCAAAAGGTTTGGTAGTCATCCCTCACCTTCAAAGCTTGAATGCAGAGGAGGAAGACCACTTTACTCCTGCTCTATAAATGATAGACTTTACTGCTTGGAAGTATGACAGCCTTACTCACAGGTGCTGTAAGATTCACTGGTGACAATCACGTTGGAGTACAGGGCCAACTTCCATTTATAAAGTGCTCCTGAGCCCTATAAGGGCTAAACTTGTACATTTATAAAGTTTCATAAAGTCATGGTGGCTTACTAGTGCATGAAAAAGATATTTTTAAATTAGAGGTTCAGTAATTTTATCTTTAATGTTTGTAACAAGACAAATGTAAGTGTCCTTTTGAGAAATAAAGCAATAAATTGAAAATATTGCCTTTTGCTGATGGATATGAGATACAGTTCAAGCCACATGTTAGAGTACCTAAGGCTCTTCCTGTGATGTTTGGCACTGTAGAAGAGAAATGTTGTTATGAGTAACGAAATGTGATTTCAGTCAAACCAGCCAAGAGCTCGTGAGATGATACATGTTCTCAGGGCAGGTTGCCTTCCTTCATAGTTCCATAAAGAATAGTACCAAGCTATTAATTATGTAGCTGAGAAGACAGGTTTAAGACACATTTTAAAAGTCACCATGGTACAACTTTTTATTTCCATCTGTTACTTTGCTATGTTTAAAGTATATTCCACATATTTGCTAAATATGTAACATGTTTTCAGTTTGCATCGAGCCATTGATACAGCTTCTACTGAAATGCTACCCTTACCAATTTGCCTTTCTGAATCACAACACGACCCCATAAGGTTTATGTTTGCTTAAAGCTTCTAGTAATTTTCTCAATTTTTTTTTTTTTTTTTTTTTTTNTTTTTTTTTTTTTTTTTTTTTTTTTTTTTTTTTTTTGTCCCTTAGGTCTTCTTTTTTGGGATATAAATATCTCAGCTGCAAAGAAATCAGATAGAATAAGTATAAATAATTGAAATTATGTGTAGACTTTGGAAGTTTTGTGCAAAATTTCTATAAGGAAAAAAAAAAAGAGTGACAGGGCAGGAAAAACTGTGAGCCAAACAAACAAGCTTGCCTTAACATTTATCATTCTGGTACAGCAGTAGATGAACCAATTCAACTTGTGTCTGTTATTTGGTGTCAGTTATCTTTAATGTGTTTGCACTGATGTCATTCAAAAGGAAAGCTAAATCATTAACTGGAAGATAAAGCATAACATGAAGTTAGATATAGTCAAATCACTTTCCAGGCCATATACCCTGTATAATCCCCTGCAGTCATTTGTATTAGATATATTAGATGTATTAGATAAAAACATAAAATAGTAAGAGAAGTGTATATAGTAACAAAACCATACAAGTCTGTTCATTGTGTTTATGCTACTGTTCACAAATTCTCAATCCCCACAATTCTTTGTAAGTCTGAGACAGACACTGTTTTCCTGCGGGGAAATGCTCTAAACAAGTCTACTCTGACAGACTCTTTTTTTTTTAAGTTATCACAACTTTCAGATTTGTACATTGAATTTGGAAATGCATGGAATAGTCCAGCAATATAATTGTATAAATTTTTCTAGACTATGTCTGGAACTCTGACACAGAGAACTTCCTTGTGCTTTCTTGCAAGAAATTGTTGTGTGTATCAATGATCTAATGTAGTATCTTCTGTGATATTCTCATATCAGAGAAAAGATATGCAAGAAAAAAAATGCAAAAAAGAAAATGCAGGACAATCAGTAGGAATTGTATGGCAGCTATTCAAGCAGCACAGAGCACTGAGCCTACATGCAACAGTCTTGGTTTCTTCAACATCTTTGATCTTTTAATTTTGGAAGTGGAGCGTTTCAGTACCTGTGACAGCAGAATGATCAAGGGACTTCTAGAAGTACAGTGTGCTGCATGAAGAAATGGGATGATGTAGAAGACATTGCAGGTCAGGCAAAGTAGCTAAAGTGTGTTTTACTTTCCTGTTCTCTCACGTGCCTTTTGACTCCGGTGTCTGAAAGGAGTTTACAAGAAAGATGGAGAGAGACTTTTTTAAAGAGCACGTTGCAACAGACAAGGGGTAATGGTTTCCAGCTGAGAGCAGGTTCAGCTTAGATATTAGGAAAATTTCTTTACTGCAAGGGTGGTGAGGCACTTGAACAAGCTACTTGGACAAGCTGTGGATGCCCCATCCCTGGAAGTGTTTTAGGCCAGATTCAGTTGGGCTCTAAGCAACCTGGTCTAGCGAAAGATGACCATGAGCATAGCAGGGGTGTTGGTACAAGACAGTCTTTAAGGTAATTTCCAAACCAATCCATCCTATGATTCAATACCAATAGATACAAGAAAATAGAGAAGCCCCATTCACCTCTTAATTTTGGAACTTTTCAGATAGTTTCTAGAGAGGTTGCAGAGCTGCCTTAGAAATGTTCTTAACATATTTATTTGGTTGGGGTTTTTTAGACAAATATCTCAAGTAAAGTCAGAAAAAAAAAAAGATGGTGGAGGGACAGGGACACACCAGAAAGGGAAGCAAAGTCATTGTCAAGGACAGCAAGGGCCAGCTGCTCCCTAAGAAGCAGGGAGCCAAGGAAGATGCAAGGCAGGGACCTTTCTGGCAGGACCCACCTGGAAGTACCTGATCAAGGAAGTCTGGGGAGGGTATTAGAATCCATCAAAACCCCAGATCCTCAGCCAAGTTTATAAAGATGAGGCAGATCTGGATCGGTAGGGTTCAGATTCAGATCAGGGTTGTGGCTGAGCTGCAGACCAGCATCACACAGAATCTGTAAATGAAAAAGTTGTAGTCCCAGACTGAGCTTGAGTAGAGCTCCAGGCTCATGTGTAAGGTCGGTGAGGGGGTTGCAGGTGGGGCTGCTCATGGTTTTTAAAGCTCAGTAGTGTCCTCATGGCCCTTGCAGCCAGAAGCACAAGAGGAGGAATTCTGAAGAATAGTAGGAGCAGGCTGCTTTATTAATGAAGTGGAATTTAGAGTGATTACAAGTTGGGTAGGATGCCATATACCTGACCAAGGTAAACAGAACTGTGGGTAGCTAAGTTCAACAAGAGTCCAGGTAGCCAGACAAACCCCTTGTATCAAGGTAGGTCCATCACCAAGCTGAAAAGCAGAGTCATTAGGTCTGGTCAGGTGACAGTAGCCAGTGTCAGTGCTAGCCCAGCAGCCACCAGGGAAGCCTATATTTTAAAGGCAGGTCCAAGGTCAGGCAAGAATATCAAGTTTGTGGGTTAGGACCTGGATATGTGGCTGCAATAATACCAAGGCAGATATCATGCATAAGAGCCTCTTCTAAATCATAGATCTTGCATGAGGGAGGGGAGATCTCCCTTGTGGTTTCTTAGTGTTTGTTCTCAGCAGTCTGGACCCAGGGGAGGTTTTGCCCCAGGTCAGGGTGCTGGCCTTGAGCAAAACCAGATGGCCTAGGAGAGGGAAGCATCCTCTGGACCAAGAGAAGAGGTGGTAGGAAACAAGGAGAGAAGCTGAATTCTCCTTACCTAACAGTGTTTCTTTCTGGAAATCATCCTTTGCTCTCTATATACTAAGAAGTAGTGAGAGCCTCAGAGCTCTTTTGCAGAACTTTGTGAAGTGAAGAAAGAGGTAGGACAACCTGTGACAGAAATAGTGAGTGAGGGAAGTACAGCTAGTGTTTGCTGAAGGACAGCAAGCAAGTAAACTTGCTCTTGGAAAACATGTCCTCCCAAGTCAAGAGAAATGTCTGTAAAAATCCAATGTAGGCCAGTTTTGGATTCATGAGAAATGTGATGTTCAAGTTAAGGAACAAGAATTTAGACAAGAAGAGATAAGGGTGCACTGGAGAAAATACCTTATCCCCATTCCAGAGCTTTTGACTGAGCATTTCTGGTAGCTGACTTGTTTTCCGTAGCTAGTGGAGATTTCCTTCTGGAGAAACGTGAATTTTGAAGTTGGCAGCATACCCTTGGCTTGCATGTTTTTCTGGCTACTGTGTGTGTTTATACAATGAGGGTTTAGCATATAGTCAGTTATGCTTCAGCTGTTCATTCACAGATATTAGCTCTCCTAAGCATGCTCCCTTCTTACATTTCTACTTTAGAAAAGAATGTTTTGTAACTCTCAGTATTAATTCAGCTCTCTTGAGTTGGTTTACCATAAAGAAGTGACATTATGCAGAACACCAATATTTTTTTTGCACAATAAGCAAAGCCATAAAGTATTCTGAAAGAAAATGGCATAAATGGTCTGTAGAAGAGAGCATTACTATTGATAAACATCTTTAAATTTTCAAAAAAAGGAAAGCATTAAAGAACAGAGAAAGAAAAGTAGGTAAGGAAATGGACAAACCTTTGCAAAGAGAACAACAAGTGAAATTATTATGCAAGTATAAGAAGCTGCAGAAATGTAGTCTGAAGTTGCAGCTATTCCTGATACCCCCATGAATTGAAATTAATCTTAATCAGAACAATAGAGAAAAATATGGTACTAGCAAGACTATAAAATGAGAATGTGTTGATCAGAGGATATTTTCTTTTCTTTGCATTAAGGTTGGTATGCTATCTTTTTATGGTACTTTTTTCTCTGGATCTTATTTTCTACTGCTCTGTCACAGTGTTGGTAAACATGTAAATATGAGTTGCTTCTATTTTATTTCATGCAAAATGCAGTTAACTCTATGCTGCAAACTACTACAAGCTAGGGAACTGAAAACTAGGGCTGATATTCTATGTTTTACATACCCTGTAGGCAACCTAAATACTTAAGAGAATGCTTTGAGAGCATTGTCAGTTTTAATTTTGTATTGCATAGCTTCTGACAGTTTGTTAAATACATATATGAATTATTTAAAAAACACTTATGAGGATATTTAAATAACTGCATTTGTAGATTTTCAGCTCACTGTTTCAACATTTCACTGTTTCAAGTATTTATGTAGTATGTTTATCAAGGGTTTTTTGTAATATGGGGTTTTTAGCTAAGGAAAGAGTGTAGACCATTTGTTATTTCTGAAACAATTACCATACAACCCATCTTGGTCAATAAAAACAAAGACCAATTTCTGCATATTTTTCCTGATACAGCACCAGGCAGAACTCCAAGTTCCATTTCTGTTCTTCCTCAACAGGAATGAGTGAGAAATGAGTGGGTTTTGTTTGGTTTTTTAATCTTAAGATACCTTTTTTTTATATAAAAGATAACAGAATTTAACTCTGTAGTTTCTAAAATTATTTGACAAGATGGTTCTCTGAGCAGAATTATTGTATTTAAAAAAGAAAAAAAGGGACTCATGTTTTTAACATGTCAAAAGCAATTGATAAGGTTATGGTGGATCTAGTTTTGATCAGTTACAATTTTGAAATAAGTGCAGGATTTCTTTACGGTTACAGACGATAGAAAAGATTTGTTTTACTTGCTCTCAGTACTTAATTTGGAATTATTTCTGTTAATCCTTATTACCTCTGGAATTGCATGTTGCTTTGCCATATTAGTTTATTAATAATCTGGAACAGTATCCTATGGAGAAAGAGGCTCTCTGTTTTCTGCTGGTGAATTTAGGAATCTTGCTTCTCCTTGAATCTGCTTCCTCGCATCTGGAGACTCCTTCTGAGGGCACTGGGCCAAAGCCTGATGTTGTTCAGGCACATTGTTCATTTGGGCTAGGTAAAACCAGAGCCTTCATCCTCTCAGACATCTTCTGGATGTCACTTGAAATTCCACCATTTCAGATTCCTCTGCCATAGCTGGGGCCCCAGCTGTGTCTGTCACAGCCAACAATGGGTCCACAGCCTCCACAGATCCTCTTCTGCAGGTCCAGGACACCAAGAAGGGAAAAGCTGTAAGTCGTGACTGTTTCTTATATACTGTACCTGCAGATTTAACCTCAAGCATGCACTGGTGGCAGAGCAGTTTCTGCTGTCACATGTATGTCATGAAGAAGGGAAAGGCCATTGGTCACAACCAGCCCTAAAAACAGAGCTTTAGGCCTGTGCTGGCTGACCCAATATGTGTGTGGATACAAACTAACCCCGGAGTTTTCTCTGCATGCGGAAGTTAGATAATCCCACTGTAGCCTTAGTTAATTAGCGATATGTTTGTAGGAGAGGAACAGTGTGAGTAATTCTTTCCATTAAAAGAGACCTTGATAGACCTTCCTGTGGGAGTCAGGAGCAGAAATTTCAACATTTGGCTTGATGTTAATGGTATGAAAGAAATATCATGGAGACATCAGAAGCATCAGCAAAGCAGGGGAGGGGGAAGGTCTCCAATATTTTATAAGGGTGGTGATAGGAAAAAAACCACCCAAAACTAATTGAAATAAGAAAACTCACAAGTGATTTGGGAAATAGAGCCTCCAGTTACCAAAATACCTAATTAATTTTCCTCACTAGATTGCTCATAACATTAAAACATTACTTTCTCTGAAGTATCACAGTAGCAAACATTGAGATAGCTTAGGTAGACCTTTTAAGTAGGTTGCTTTGGGTGGAAGAGTTGAATTTTGTTATCAACAGTGGAAAAAGAAAAGGTAATTGAAAAGGTTTCTTGTGGTTTGGAAATGCCTTCCAAATATTCATTAAACATTTAAGCGACTAAATTTGCAGAATATGTTCCTGACATTGGCACTGGTTCTGTGGTATTTCTCTCATCAGATGGAAGTACTGTGTGTTATGCAGAGTGCATTCATGCATAAACAATATCATTTTCATAAATTAAAACCTCCCCTGCAGAAGGAACATCTGTGCCTGCCTTTGAATAAAAGATGGTGGCATGTGAGTTGCCCCTTGACTGAGTAGAAGAATCCTTATGTTTAAGAAGGCGGCACATAACCAAAAGGCAACCAAGCCTGGGTCAGCTTTATCAATTTTATCTGAAAAATCGTCATTCATTTACCCCCCTCGGGTTATCTAGGGCACATTTAGCTGTCTTGCCACTGACTGGGAAAGGTTAATCGGGTGCTTGAAAAGTGGCCTTTCGCTTTCTTTCTTTTCAGATTCAGCAACAGTTTTCGAGGGTGGAGCTGCAGGCTCTGGTGAAATGCAGGGAGATGCTGCGAAATGCATCAGTCGGCATCGCAGTTAAATTTTAGCATGTTTTTAACTGGGAAGCCTGGCAGTGGGGAGTGCTGAACAGCTAGGACAGGTTTGTCATGTTTATAGATTGGATTTCCGTAGCTACAAGCACCTTTAAAATAGACACCAGTAGCTTGATTTCTCCTGGGGAAAAACAAATGCCCTTACCCACGGGAAAGCTTGTTTACTTTCTGCTGGGTTTAGCTGAAATATTTATGAAATACCTCCGCTTTGTGATAGGCTCCATATAAAGTATTTCAGGTAAATCTGTTTCTGATGGTCCGAGGCAAAGACCTGTTGATAATTGTTGCTGGTCATTAGGGGAATTGCTCTCCCGCAGGTTGTGTCCCCTGGTTTCTTAAGCCTCAGAATAATCAGTGAAAATTAAAGGAATACCTTCCCCGTCTGGGAAGAGGAGGGGATGATGAATCGATAGTGCGGGTCCAGGTCTGTTTGCGGGGGAAGGCGCACCTGCTGCCGGGGCAGAAGGGCCCGCTCCCGGTGTGCGGACACCCCGCGGGCCGGGGCTGGCTGCGGACACCCCGCGGGCCGGGCGGGAGAGCCGCGGGAGGCAGGGCCGGGCTGAGCTGCCCGGGGCCGCCCGGGCCGGTGCGGATGCGGATGCGGGTGCCTGGCGCATCCCGCGCCGGCAGCCGCAGCTCCCAGGCGAACTGCGCTTCTGCCCCGTTCCCCTCATCCAAGAAATCAGCATTGCAAATAGCCGGGTTCGCTGTAAACAAACGAACACCCCCCGCCTCCCCGCCCCGAGTGCTTCTCAAAGTAAGTAAAGAATCCGTGTCCTTTTTTTAGTCCAATTTTATTCTACAAATAATAAATGTTGCACCTTTCATGAGCTATCCGAATAAAACAATAATCCCATAGGAATTACTTACACTAAGAAAAAAAAAATCACATTTAAGGAAAAATGCAACATTCGACCAAATGTTCAATACTATGTTGTTGCCAAAGGATGGATGTTTTTTCTAAAATCCCAGTGTGCATTACACCATAATATACAGGATTACAAACAAAATTACAGTACAGATTGATTCCAGTTGAACCAGCGTTACATTTCAAACAGCACTTATTCTGGACTGCATTGTACATGCAATAGCTATTGTTCTAATTACGGATTAAATGGTTTGAATTTGTTTCAAGCTACAGTACTAATCGACTACAATAGGTATATAGCCCGACTTTAACAACCTGATTAAATTTCGGTTCAGATTTATAAGATGAGCATATGACAACCACGGATTGTGTGAACATGTATAAAATCATGCATTTATATCGCCTGGAAACATTAACATCTTCAAGTTATCTTAAAAAAA